>CM034359.1:34250495-34308954 GCA_019925275.1 Mytilus edulis
TAGATGACGTTTGAACTTTTACAAGACATATTTTGCTTAACAGTAAAATGTTTTCCATTTTTGAAATAAATCGAACTTCCTTCTATTAAATTTGGACAAGTCATACAACGTTTATCGGTACATTTTTTTACAATTGGCACAGTTTCATTAAAGTCAAATTTTGAAGATGTTAAATATCGTTTCAGACTTTTCGACTGTCTTTTGCTGTTGATAATCTTCTTTTTCTGCAAGACTTTGTCCATTCTTTCACTTTTGTGTAAATTTGTTTCAATTTGTCGCATGAAACTAAATATGTCATAATCTCGCGGATTATAAGTTGTGACAAACGGAATAATTTTGTTTAAATTGTTCGATGATTCCTCAGTAGTTTCGGATCGCCGTGATTCTGTAATAATTGGTCCTTTTGTTAGTGCCTTTTGAATTCCGTAATTTATTACTTGTTCCGGGTAGTGCTGCTTCTTTAAATACACTTTTAATTCTTCCAGTCTTTTGTTGCGTAATATGTCTGTACTTGTAATTAGACAATATACGCATAGTGTCTTGAAATATGAAATTTATTTGTATAAGGCTTAGAAACAGGGGAAATGCGAGGTTCTACCGAGCATTTCCCCTGTTTCGTGCCGAATACAAATAAATTTCATATTTCAAGACACTATACGTATATTGTTTTTATACTGAAATCGATAAAAAATTAAAAATTAAAAAAAAAAAGTAACAAATATTGTTAACAAAAAAGTGTTTGGAATTTCCCTCTTGGGGTACCATTTTGTGGTATTTCCCTATGACCGTAGTCCAGGCGGTAGGACATTGACATTTTAAGGAACTAGAAAGGGAAAATGAACTTAATTAATAACATTTAATAAACATGGTATATAAATTACCAATTTGAAGACATAACACACGCATTTTCAATAAGAGGGTGCATCTGCTGTCGTCGGTGTGTGTACGAATTCCTGTATGAGTTTCAGATTTATTTGCTGTATATTTTTAATCCATGTGGACCAACACTCTTTTAATTAAAAACTGTTATCAGAATTTTTTTAATTTTTTTTTAATTTTCGGTAACGGAATCAACAAATTGAAATGTTCGTTACTGTCGCCAAATCTTAAATAAGGTGTTGATCACTAGAAAGTTGCCTCGTTTGTGCATTTCTTTATCCCACACAGTTACACAGCGTTGAGGAATTGGTGATATCTTTCAGGAAAAAAACTTTCATGCGTCAATCTCCCGAAAACGCATGACAGCTTACTCCTTAACTGTTGTCACAAAAAGCAGGTACATGTTCGTTACGCCGACTTAAATACGTCGAAATTTTTAATATATATATATATACATGATCAAACTTGAGCTGAAACAGGGAATAAAACATTGTTGATAAAGTTACTCAAATCAAGACAGATATATATACTATTCTGTATTGTACAGTTTACAGGTTCTAAGAATGTCGGAAGGGAAGATATTAGATGTAAAAACGTAGTTATGACATGTTCGTTACTGCTAAAAACTTCTCTCCGTTAAATCTCAGTATATTCCTATTAGCACTGGGTAATTCTGTATATTATCCTTTCTAGAAAAATAAACCTTTTCGATTCGATAAACTCTATTGGTTTCTTAAATTGAAGGTCTTCAGTATACTTGAAATGTACGTTACTGACAAATTCGTTACATAGGATACGAAACAGGCTCAAAACGTGATAGCTTTACATAAAAGTATGGGATGCTGGATGAGTTGACTGCCGCCATTTATTTAAAACGAGAACAGTTTCATTCATTTATACACTTTTGACAGAAGGATCCACATTTATAAGGTACGTTTACATTTTACATTATCGCGCATTTCTTATAATGAAATACACAACTATGAAATATTATATCACCGCGTGTTTACATAATAACCTAAACAATATGGTCATACATCGTAATTGACATGGATGTCTTAAAATGTGTTAATCAATGACATTGTAGTTGTGACATGTTCGTTATATAAAGTAACAAACTTTTTACAATTTATACACACTGAAATAGTTCTTTAATGTTGTCTTAGGACTGTCACTATGTCTGTTATACCTTTTCATTGCATAATTGTATGTCAGTTGACTAAATAAAAGTACATAACAAATTAATAAAAAGTTGAATCCTACAGAAACAGACGTTTTTCTAATGTATTTACATTGCAAATTATCACGTCTATGAAAACTTACCTGCTTCCAAAGAATGCATGCAACTTGAATGCAATTTCTTGAAGAAATTACTAATGTGATGACAGTAAGTACGTTTCTATTCGTCACGTTTAAGTTTGTGCATTCAAAATGTAGGACAATTCCCACATATGTAGTGGTAACGTACACTTCGTCTCTAGTATCGAACATTTCAAAATAATTTTTAGCTTACCTCTTATGAAATTTTGTATTCAAATTTAAATAAATATATAAATATTTCTCAAGACTTACACGACTTCCCCGAAAGCTTTTTATGTATATCATTGAACCCGTATCTACAAACAATTATCTTTCATTTACAGGAACTCAAGAGGGTGAAACAGCAGAGGTTGCAGATGAAGCCAGGGAAACTTATCCAGACGTGGACTATAGCATTGCAGATTACGAGGCTGCTATCTACTTAAATAAATGGTACATCGCTCAAATAAAAACAATCGATATTGAAGATAACACCATTGAAATCTCTTTTCTAGAAAAGAAGAAAGCAATGTTCCAGTGGCCAAGTAGGTCCGATATCATTTGGGTTGACCGTAAGGACATTTTGTGCAAGATATCAAATCCACAACCCTCCGGGAAATCAAAAAGAATGCTTAAAGTAAACCCCGATGATGCAGCAAAAATTGAGAAACTTTAAAGTAATAAAAATTGACGTGAGCAGAAGATTATAAAATTTTGAAATGTTCGTTACTTGCTTCTGTTTATTAAAGTTTACATGTTGTTTCATTGAATTGTCTATAATATACTCTCATTACTATCAAATTTTAACTTTTAGTAACTAAATTTCATTCTGAAATTGACAAGAAAATGTGTTTCTGTATTTTGTCACTACAGTAACGTACATTTCGTTTTGGTCGAAACACAAGGAAGTCCTTAATTTCAGATATATATCAAGTTTCTATTATAATGTTGCACTTTATCATCGTTTTTCCAACATATCTCAACACTCTCTCCTTCAGAATACAAAAAAAGATTTTATTTAATTTTTTAACCATTTTTAGAAAATGTTCGTTACTTTCATAAGCCTGCGCAAAATATATGGGTTTTACTAAACACCGACTTTTTTGAACTAATTAACTTTCATATTATGTATACTATGTCAATTTGCAGGATGTCATATAACTTTGTCATCACAAATATCCAGATTATTGACATATTTCGGAATTAAACGCAACCTTTTAAATAATTTTGCCAGGAGTTTTACTCTGTCAAAAGATATGCAGTTTTGAATTAGTGAAAAAAGAGTGAAAAAGTACAACAGTAGGTAATTGTTGAAACGGAAAAGTCATTTACGGCATATGTTAAGCGATCACACCCATTATTCAAACGAGGATATTCGTAAAATAAAAACACTTGAATATCTATTGGAGGCGTAACGGACATTTTAAACTAGTTTTAGAACAGTATTTTAGCCTGTAGTTGGCGAATCGTGAAACGAAAACCCTTTGTTATTTGTTCAAATGCTTTTATATCGAGCTAGACAACATATCAAGGAAACAAAATCAGCATGAATTGTTGGGTTTGTTTTCCTTCAAATTTTCGATATTGAAATATCGCAAATGCACCCCCTTATTGAAAATGCGTGAACAAGTTTAAATTCATAAAAGTTTGACCATTGTTACAACACGTGGTCATGGTTGTAACGTGACGTTGTTGGTGAAATACAGTAGTTTCCGGTTAGAAGGCGGGGCTTATAGGTTAGTTGAGGTCATTGACGTATAAAGCTAACGTTTATACGTATAGCTTTATCTGTATAGTAAAATAGCTGATTGCAGTATAATAGTGATTATTCTTGACGATAGATTAAAAGGTATATTTAATTTTACATGTTTTGGATGGTTTGAGTAAAAATTTAAATACATATGTGTATCAGTGTCTTTAGAGAAGATATCTGTAACAATCTTATTTTCCTCCGTTATAATAACCAAAATATCCAAAAACGGCATTTCCCTGACATTTCTGTTAATAGTGAAACGAATATATGGATTTAAAGAATTTAAATCAGAATGAAAATCTGAGACAGATATATCCGAATTCCAAATTATAAAACAATCGTCAAGAAATCGTTTCCAGTTTTGACGTATGTAAATGGCAAATTCATTTCCGTACTTGTCACTCATTTTTTCGTATAATAATTGTTCCAAATATCCAAGGACCAAAGTGGCATATGAAGGCGCCATTTTAGTACCCATAGCTGTTCCTTTTTTCTGATGATAGTATGTTCCGTTAAAGTAAAAAATATTTCTTTCTAGTATAAGTTTCAAAAATGCAAGGATAAATTCTTTTGTTAATCTATTTTCAATGACGTTTTCCGTATTTTCTAACCAATATTTTACGGCTGTAATTCCTAAGTCATGAGGGATATTTGTGTATAGGCTGACAATATATATATATAGGCATTAATGAAAACTTATAAATAGTTGTATGCAAATATAAACAGACCAATTTGAAATTATTCGTCTCAGGCCAGCTTCAGTTTTAAAAATGCAAATACCATGCACGCGATTTTTATAAGTTTGGTATGCACTAGTAAAAATTTTACTTCCTATTCCATAGAAACTGATGTTCAATTTACATTTTTGAATATGATAGAGGTGTCCGTGCCATAATATCTTTCTAATTTAACAATGAGTGAGATCTAGAGACAGGTCCAGAAGATTCCAAAATATATCAGCCAAAGACAACTGACAACGCCACGACGGGAAGACAAACAACACGATACAAACTAAAACATAGGAACCAAAGACAGTGCAGTTCTATCACTTCTTATAAGAGCAGGATTGTATACATCTTAATATTATTCTAATGGTCTCTTTGCATTTTAGGGGCTAGGGTAACATTACTTGACGTATGCTTTTCCTGTGGCCTGTTTTGTTTTCATTCGGTCTTTGTCTTAAATGTTCAATTGTTAATTGAGGGCGTAGATATTATTTAACTTTTATACCATTTTTCTAAACAACAACAAAAAAAATAACAATTTCATGAATTTCTATAGATTTTATAAATTTGAACGGAAGAAGTGTGGGATAAGTTAACGACACTGAAACCTAAGGACAAAAATAACAAAAGAACACCAACAGGAGAACATAATCTTTATAGTACTTTAATCTATAAGTCTTCCGTAGAAATCAAACAGAAACAATCAAAGACTATTTTCAATTTACTGAAAAATTATTTTGTGTTGGTTTTTATATCTTGGAAAAGAAGGAAATTCTGCTTCTTTCCTTTTTTTACATCTTCCGGAGCAAAGTGATTGGTGCCAACTTACCCGGACTGTATTTTACAGCATTGGCATTTACAAAAAGCCTTTCAATATATTACACCATAGCATAAGCTTTGTTCTTATAATGAAAGGTTCTTACAAAGTGACTATTCAATGTTGTCTTGAAATAAACCAAACAGCAATATAAAGCTATGTAGACTCTTTATTAACATTTTCCAGTAGGATTGAACAACTTTGAGATTGTAATGAAATACATGGTATTATATTAGATCAATCCTTTTTAACGATGACCACCAAATTTGAGTAAATTGAAAATTAGAAAACTACACAAGAATTCAAAAGCTTAAAGCTCACCAGTCAAAAACAAAACATCGTATCTTTGTATCATTATGCCTATTATAAAGATACAGAGATCTTCGAACTCCGTCATTATCCAAATTTGTATTTATTTTGGATTAATCGTTGATAGAGAAGACAAATTTGCTTTACTTAGAATAGCAAAATATAATTTCGAATAACTCAGATCAAAATATAATGCTCTTATACAATTTATCCTTTCATCTAAGTTCTGATTTCCAAGACGTCTTATGAAGCTTCGATTTTTTATATGAACTAGAACACACCCGCGAAATCGCGGGCATTCAGAGCGTAGTTTAAAGTATGTAAAGTGTTGTTGGAAGAATTTTGTAAAATATTGAATGACTGGAGAATTTCAGCAAAAGTATCATAAGTCATATATAGATTGTTTGGGACAGGAAAATGCTTCTTTTTTTTTTATCCCTCCTCCTTTATTTCCAAAATTCCCAATTTTTGGTTTTCTATCAATTTCAATATGAACATAGTTTTCATTTAGTATGTTAACTTATGAACATTTAAGTAAGGAGCCTGTAATTCAGTGGTTGTCGTTTGTTTATGTGTTACATATTTGTTTTTCGTTCACTTTTTGTACATAAATAAGGCCGTTTGAATTGTTTTACATTGTCAGTTCGGGGCCTTTTGAAGCTGAGTATGCGGTATGGGCTTTGCTCGTTGTTGAAGGTCGTACGGTGACCTGTAGTTGTTAATTTCTGTGTCATATTGGTCTCTTGTGGAGAGCTGTCTCAACATGGCAATCATACCACATCTTCTTTTTTTGTAATCAATGAATTTTGTAAAAGATTTAATGACTGGAGAATTTCAGAAAGGTATCAAAAGTTCACATGAATATTTTTAGCGCTTATCTGTATATTATGAACATTCATTACTATATAAATATAGTGTATCATAGCCAGAAATTAGTAGTGGTTTTGCTAATTAATATTCATAATATGTAAATGAGAATTGTACCACGTGATAGTACTTTGAACTGGACTGGCTTGATAGGCTTGATATCATTAAAATCTTTAAAACACGGATATTATAAGTTGCCCGTCACAGAGTCCTTATTTACAATCACTTTGATATTTCCGTAAAGTTGTCAGGCGGTCAAAATCAAAACAATGAACGCGAATTTAGTGAATTTTTCGTGCTTTCGTGAGTTTATTCTTCTTCAAATAGTGACATTTTAATTTTACGTGGGAACCTAGAGTTCAACGACTACACATATAAGGTTTGGACTTGCTTATTCTTTGGAAATTCAAGTTTCATATTTCACCCTTGCAACCTGTTTCTGTAATGACCTTGTAAGCCAATTTTCAACACGAAGTTTGCAAATTTGACGTTTCAGCCATTTTAGCCTGTGTTTTACACTGCAATATTAAAAGCCTCTCGCTTCAATTTTTAAAATAGCTCAGGAACCTGTATTTTTGCAACAACAGTCATTATGTTTCGTTTAAATGGTGTATATATTGTTGTGTATATTCATTTTCTGCCCCGGCAACCTGTCTATCACTTAAATTAAAATTAAAACAGACATTTTTTCAAAATTCCCTATCATTTCAATGTTATTTCTGTGACCCGTATCCGATTTTTTTGGTATAATATTCAAATAAGCAAAGTGGCGTTAATTTCTGGATATGTTTACTTTCAGTTCTAAGTTTACTAATCGATCCATGGTGGTCATTGATATAGTATACAGACCCTCTCTATTTAATAAACTCTGTGACCGCCGTGGATAGTAAACTTGAAAATGATAGCAGATAGAATTCTGAAAATACACTAAAAATAAAAAAATATTCTTTGAATATGTATGTCCAAAGTATACAGAAAAACGCAAACCGGAAGTCTAATCTGACTTAAAATTTTGTCCAATGACGGGACAATATCCGGATGCCTTTTTTCTCGTTTTTCTCCCAATATAACTCAATCTGAATAATCATATGAATGGATGACAAATGCGACTATGCACTGTACCTATAGGACACAGAGGCGTGTTGATTAATTTATTGTGGAAAGGAGAGAAGCGACACCATAAATGAGGTCTTCTCGTTTAATAGTATAGAAGATAACCATGTATTTTACATTTGTCGGTAATATAAAACCGTAGTTCGATTTACCAAAGAATTTAAATCTCTGCATTTGTCGGTAAATTACAAACCTGAGACGATTGATTCCGAATACCAACGAACACATCTAAAAATAACCAATGTACCTGCTCTTTTTTTTGGGGGGGGGGGGGGATCTAGCAGTGTCTTTTATTCGAATAAACTTCCGTAAATATTCTAGCATCTCTTTGGCATATCTATTTTTTGTTTTAATTATTATGATATGAGGAATGATGTGAAAATGCTGTGATACATGGACAGTCTTGTTTTTGGTTTTCTCGATCGATTTTTTTTTCTCACATTTTGTCCAAGTCGGGATCTTTTATAGTTTCTATATGGTATTGGGATTGAACAGTGAAGTATAGTTGCTTTACATCAACGTCGATATGTTTCTTGTGATATATTATCATTAGCACTGAATCAAACCACATTTTCTTATTTTCATATCATCATCTTTGATAAGGTTTTTTAATCGAGATAAATCGGACTCCATCGTAAAGTGATTAAGGTGTCCCAGAATTAAAAAAGCAAATCTACATTTTTAGCACACAATACTTAATTCTGAAATGCAAATTGGTATCATTACTATACGATATTGGTTGTTTTAAGACTTCGGAATTTTACACATGAAAACCATGTCCTTGAATCTGTTATCCTTGCCGTCGTTTTATATCAAAATAAGAGGGGGTGGAATTGTTGCAAATGAGACAACCTCCACCAGAGTTCAGTGGATATAAGCTATTATACGTCACCTTATGCCCTGCAATATTGGTGAAAATCTAAATAGTGTTTTAAAACATTATCAAATACGCTGAAAATACGCTGAAAAGAATATTTTTTCAATGTGTGAAAGAAATACTAGTAACCCACCTTAAAAATTGTCGAACGCAAGCGTATACTTATATGTTTCATATTAATATTACATGCATATACTAAATATATAATGCAACATTTACATTTACAAGCAACAGCTATAAAGAACGCTTCAAGTTGTGGGTTCAGTCATTTACACCACAATATAGTCAAACCTGTGGACCTAGAAAAAGATTCAGAGTATGGCAGGACCTAGATAAATAAAATTTGAAGGCATTTAGGTTTCAGAATATCAAAACATTTAATAGTTTTTGCTATTCATAAAAAAAATTCGTTCCTTGAGAAGATGCTAAAATAAAATAAGTTGGGAAAGAGGTTTCAGAAGCTCCCTTCATATAAAACACATGGTTAGTTGCATTGGTTTGGCTGTACTCAGCTGGATAGATTTTGTGGTGTAAACACGACCATAAAATTATTTTTGTAATCAATTCCTTCAGATGAACCTTCAAATTTTCTGGAAACGAAATCGAGCTTTCTGTAAGAGTTCCATATGGCACACCAACCAAAAAGTTGAAAAAATATAGAACAGAACAGAACAGAACAGAACATATTTTATTTCCAATTAAGGGCCCACAAGGGGCATACAGAGCATACATGAATAAGGCAAAAGAATATTGATTTGCATAGATACATAGATACAAACAATTTTTTACATACAGTTACAATACAATTACTAACTCATATTCACTTTAATAAATTTACCAACAGCATTAAGGACCTGATTGTCTTCACAGTTTAATAAATAAATAAATTTATGCTGATTATCAAGTGTAGAAAAATTCGGAATTCTTTGGCAAACAAAGTCAAAGAGAGCATCTCTATCCGATTTAAAATTTTCACAGTTAGTTAAAAAATGGATTTCATCTTCAACACAGCCAGAGGAGCATTTTTTGCAAATTCTTTCATTTCGTGGAATATTTGAAAAACGACCAACTTCAATTTGAAGCTTATGAGCAGAAATACGTAATTTGCATATAGATCTTCTAAAATCAAAGTTCTTAATTAAAGAAAGATAATTTTCATAACCAAAATTCTGCTTAAATTTTACATAATTAAACAGTTTTCCATCAGAAGCTTTGTTTTGGCTAGCATACCAATTGCTAATATATTTAGTGTGAATTAATTTACTAGATATGTTCAAAAATTTGTATTGTCCGAAATGTTTTACTTCTTGTTTAATTTCAAAAACTTCTAATACTTTTTTAACAAATGAGAACCAAGAAGTTATGTTAGATTTGTGAAGCTCTTGGCTGCATTTATAAGCATCTTTCAATAGACTGAAATCAGTTGTAAGATTTTCAAATCTATACCAGTATTTTACAATTGACTTTACAATATCATAATGTAAGGGGAAACGTCCCAGTTCTGATAATACAGCAAAATTGACACTCCTTTTGTGTACACCAAGTATAAATTTAGAAAATTTAAGATGGAGATTCTCACACTTAAGATTTTTAAAAACATTTTCAAGATTAAATAAGGAAGACTGTAATTTATTACAAGAGACATTATAACCTCCCCATACCTCTGAATTATATAACAGAATGGGTTTAAGGGTATGATCAAAAATATGAACACAAGATTTTATTCCAGGAGACAAATTGATAAAATCCTTTCTAAGTTTATAGTAGGCCTTAAGAGCCTTATTATAAAGTTCAGTTTTAGCTAGATGAAAACTTCCAGATGCAGTAAAGTGAACACCTAAATATTTGTAATGAGCGACACAGTCAATCAAGTTATTCTGCAGTCGAAAATTTGCCTGAATTTTCCTTCCAGCCTTATTAAAAATTATGACTTTAGTCTTTCTAATATTAACTTTCAGGCACCAGTCAGCACAATATTTTTCTAGCTGATCAAGTCTACTTTGAAGCCCTGTGGCTGATGTTGACATAATCACAATATCATCCGCATACATCAAACAATTTAATTTCTCTGAGTGCAGGGAAACTGCATCCAGACAGGAGTCAAGATAAGATGGGAAGTCATTTATAAAAATTTTAAATAATGAAGGACTCAAGTTGTCTCCTTGTCTTACACCTAATTTAATACTAAAAGGGTCAGTGAGAGAAGCTCCAACTCTTACACATGCTTTACTATTATTATACATATCTGATATAATATTATAAAATAAAGTACCAACTTTCATATTAATAAGCTTCAGTTTAAGACCTATATGAATTACACTGTCGAATGCTTTGCGAAAGTCTACAAAACAAGTATATAGTCTACCCTCTTTACTGTGACAGTATTTGTCTATCAGTGTTTTCAAAATAAATATATGATCTGAAGTTCTGGCATTTTTTGTAAAGCCAATCTGAGAATTATGAATTAAGTGGTTTTGGTACAAAAATTTGTCAAGTCTTGTATTCAAAATGTTGTTAAAAAGTTTACCAATGGTACTAGTAATTGTTATACCTCTATAGTTAGATGGATCACAAGGATCATCTGATTTAAAAATTGGCGAAATAAAACCATCAGCCCAAATCTTTGGGTACACACTATTCTTGAGGCACAAATTAAATAATTTATATAAGCAACCTATCAAATATGACTGACTATATTTTAACATTTCATTTGAAATCAAATCAGGTCCACAGGCCTTGCCTGATTTTAAGCTCGCAATAGCATCAGAAATTTCTTTTTTACTAATATCATTATCTAAATCAAGTCGTGAATAAAATGTGTTATCAATTGCAGAGTGAAGATTACGAAAGTGATTGGCCCATGTATCAGAATCAATTTGTGAAGAGCAGTTTTCTTTTTTGCTATCCTGAATGTCATTTATTAATTTCCAATACTGCTTAGGGTTTTCAACTCTAAGAGTATCAAGTTTTTGTAGCATGGAATTGATAAATTGCTTATATTTAACTTTTCTACATTTATTATAGATTCTAAAATATTTATAGTATCTGCCTTTAATGACAGGATCCTTAGGATATCTTGAATAAATTTTACCTAAGGATATAACATTTTTGCGCATTTTAAAAAGATCACTATCAAACCATTTTTTCTGGGGTCTGGAACCCTTTTTATTCTTTTTTGGGGTTACCAGGGAAATTTTGGCTGCAGAAAGAAAGATATCACATAAATCCTGTGCCTTTTTGTTAATGTCTTCAGAAGAGCAATCACTATCATTAATAAGGAAAGATGAAATTTTCTGCTGGTTATCCGGTGACAAAAGTGCTTGCTGAAATTTAAGTGGGGAGTCCTCAGTCCATCTAAAATTAACAGGGGCAGCATGAAGATTATTTGACTGAGTTTCTGTTATTTGATATTTAGCCAAAATTTCCCATGATATTTTACAATGACAGTCTGAGAATGTTGAGACAAACTCTGACACTCTGAAATAAAGTATCTGATTAAATAATCTTTCATTTGCTATAAGGTAATCAACAGTGCTTTGGCCATGTGTATTAAAACAAGTAAAATGACCAAGTAAATCACCCATGCATCTACCATTTACAACTCGCATTTGATTGTTTATGCATAAATCAATAATCTCTTTCCCTCTACTATCAAGTGTTTCATCACAATTCTTTCTAAATCGAATTTGATTATCAGGTTTATAAGATTCAAACAATGGAAGATACCTGGAGCTATCTTGTGCAATGTAATCTTCTTCAGTGGAGGTGCGAGCGTTTAAATCACCACAAAACAAAATATCCCCTTTACTTTTGTAAGAAACAATGTCCTTTTCTATTTGATCAATTATATCAAAATCTAATTTCTTAGTAAAAAATGGATCAGTTAATGATAAGCCACATCCCGGGTTCAAAAAGCAAGAAACGCTCAGCAAAACCAATACATTTGGTATTTAACATATCCGATATCGACTCTGATGGATGTCCAAAGGTCACGAGAGTTCAATGGTGGTCACGGTAGATCCTCTGGAGCAATTTCAGTAAAGCACCATTTGCCCAGAAATTCAACAGTTAAAGAGCACCACAGCCGACATCTTAACGGCCGTCTGGCGTAAACATCGAATTCTGTAGACCAAAAATCATTCATTATGTACCAAAAATCGTCAGTGGTGGTTACATAGACGTTTGGCACCCGCCTTGGCCAAAAGTCATGCGTTTCGCCAGATTTAGGTCCGATAGAGCAAATTTTGCATCAGATTTGACATGGTTTAGACGATGAAAACCACCACCAATATCAAAAAGTCAGCTTGAGTTTGCTTTGCGGGACAAGTGGAATAACATTCCTCGAGATCACATTAAACGTCCGGGATGATCAATTCCACGGCGCTGTCGAGATTGCGCTGCACAACAGGGTTGTAACATTTTTTGTTAGGACTGATTTGATGATTCGACATTGGATGTTTTGTTTATCTATTGCGACCAAAAGATGACATTGAAACATTTTTGTTTGATATCGATCTATTGTTAGAATTGTTAATTTTCAAGAACAATTCATTTTGAAAGATCATGATTTCTAATATAAATTTTATTTTTGAAAAACCAAGTGTTGCGTTTTCATTGGCACTCAGTATATATAAATAGAACCATACAAATAGTTAGCAAATACATATAACAAAAGATTTGATATGATTGCCAATGAGACAATTCTCCACAACAGACCAAAATGACATAGAAATTAACAATTACAGGTCGCCACACAACCTTCAACAATGAGCAAAGCTAATGCAGCATAGTCGGCTATAAAAGGTCTCAAAATGACAATGTGAAACAATTCAAAGGAGAAAAATAACAGGCTTATTTATGTACAAAAAATAAAGAAAAAACGAATATGTAACGCATAAACAAACAACAACCACTGAGTTACAGGCTCCTTGTATCGTTCTCAGATATCATCTCCCAATTTAAAAAAATCACGAAAAATTGAACCTATTATGTGTTGCTCTCCTAGCTATAAAATGTATCCAAAATCAAAGATGTGGAACATATTCTATCATAATCATTTGGTAACTAATGCAATTAGTGTCTCTTCCATGCCTGTCTTGAACATAAAAACTAAACTAAATATAAAATAAACAGTACTCCTAATGCTCCGGTTGGTTGTCATCGTGCAACACAGTTAATAACATATATAGGAAAATCATAGAACTACATTTATCATAAAACACTGTCAAACATTCAAACATACTATCCACACTCATCTGTGTCCACACTTGTTTCTTAGTATAAGATGAATTAGCAGGGGGTACATATGCTGCACATAAGTATATGTCATTTTGAAGACAGAAAAACTGTTTTTCAAATTTTATCCACTGAAAATGTAAGTGAAACTGTCAAATAGTGAACTTTTATCTGTGTATAGTGTTCTCCACATATATTCCATCAAACGTTTATCAAAAGTTTTTGATCTTGTATGTGTGGTTGGCAATTGTTGTTTGATTCACCACCACCTTAGAATTACCTTTAAGGATATAATCATTTTTAAAACAAATAACTTCTAAGTTGTCATAGCCTAGTGGATTAGACAGTGGACCACCAATTCCAAGATTGAAGATTCGAATCTTAGTAGGGTATACAGGTAGCCCAGGTGGTCGTGTGGTCTAGCGGGACGGCTGCAGTGCAGGCGATTTGGTGTCACGATATCACAGTAGCATGGGTTCGAATCCCGGCGAGGGAAGAACCAAAAATTTGCGAAAGCAAATTTACAGATCTAACATTGTTGGGTTGATGTTTAGACGAGTTGTATAACTCGTCTAAACATCAACCCAACAATATATATATATATATATATATTATTCTTCCTAATAATGTTATAAATGTGATTAGATATTAGATATGATGTAATATAAATGATGTTCCACATGTAGATATATCTTGTAAATATGGGAAGGTGTCAAAAGAGATGGGGGTGATGAAAGGAAATGGGGGTGCCAAGAAAATAAAAGCAACTAATATCTATTATTTTGTAATCTGAATTTAGAAGAAGAAAAAAAGATTTTCTGGAAAATATATTTTTGGGTGGGGTGCCATATGAGAACTCTTAACAAATTAAGTATCGCACTCACGTGACAATAATATCATGTTCAAATCTGTCTGTTCACGTGATACAAAAAATACACCTGTCATTATTAAAAGAGTTATATTATAACCGGTGAATTGTAATCAATTTAAAATGATATGTTTTGTTAATGGGAGTGGTTGAATTGGAAAGTTAAATACACGTAATGTAAGAATTTAACTTTATTACTGTAAATATGTGTATTGCAGCTTTTAATTAATTATTTTATTTAAAATGTAATTTTATTTATTGATTTACGCTTCAGTTGTGATTTATCGTTCTATAATTATATTATATTGATATCATTCGATTATCTGCAATATTGACCCCGACAAGAGTTTATTACGAAACCAACGAACATATTGTATTTGTTTCGTTATTTTCGTTGTCACAGTGGTTCATTTTTCATTTGTCAGTCATAAAATATGTTTTCCAACAGTCACTCTTGTTTAATCCCTATATAAATATACCAAGGTTTATTATATAAGTTAACGGGTATATAATATTAGTCATGCGATAAGTTGGCCTTCATGATATATGTATTCAACACGTATCAATTTATCTTTATAAAGTGTCTATAATGATTGTTGTGAAGTTCACTTTTTGCAACATAAAAAATCTTCTCGACCGATATATAGATCTACATGTACAAGGTAAGAATTGTAGAATGTAATTTATTTTAATGTTTCTGATTGTTTGAAAATAGGTTCTTATATTAAAATGTTTAATCAAAGGATTAGAAAGTTTTAGAACTAATAGATATGTAAATTGAGATAATCAGTGGCGGATCCAGAATTTTTCATAAGTGGGGATCTCTGACTGTCATGCTTCAGTGATTCCTTATATAAGCAATATCCAACATGTATTGTTTATAATTATTGTATTTATATTTCACTGATGCATTCAAAAAAATATTGTTAAATTGTATATTCTATAAGCTGTATTGCTTTTATTATTATTATAAGCAACCAAATTTTTCCCAGAAAAGGGGGAGGGACAGGGCCCCCTCTTAATTCGCCTCTGATAATCAGTATACGCTTCAACAAAATATCACTGACAATTTATCATGTATTACGTAAAATATTTTTTTTCAAGTGAGAAACTAAAGAGTAGAATCAAAGTATTCTTGGGATCTTAAATATTATATGTTTTTTTTTTAGCTGGAAGTCTGAATAAGTTCAATTTGTATTTTAACAGTTCAAACTTATATCGTTTTCTTGTGTCTTTATTTCTGTGAACAAGAATTTGATTTGATTGGTGAATATTAAAGTATTTTCTTTCTAGTATTGTTCACTAGTAGGACTACAATCTGAATATCGGACATTTGATAGGACAATTAAAACTACCAACATATATATGTTAGTCATAATATCTCGCATAATATTGTCAATCCCATTTTGATATAAATAAAATCTAAATATAGTAAAGGGTATTTCTGTGTTCAAAAAATAGAAAATATCGTGTTGTGACATTGCATAATATTTAATACAAGCACTGTATAATAACAGTTAGTACAAATCACATAGTTGTACTTCTTTTAAAAGACATTAGGTCAGTCGGTCAAAAAATTATAAGGTCATTACTGTGATAACATAGTTTTTTTTTAACTTAAATCCAACACTTAACATTTGTGTATTGCTGTTGCACATACATATATAGCTTCCTCCACAGAAAAACTATGACATTAATCATTTGTCCCTGTAATGTAAAAGTGTGGACACAGATCAATGTGGATAGTTGTTGGTAAATGTTTGCTTAATATACACAATATCTAATAGTGCACTGGAATCCCTCGATACTTTCAAAAATTGTATTGTTATTTAAAACAATATGTTCATTAATTTATAATTTTAGCATAAATTCTTCAACAATGCTTTTGAGGTCGCTGTTGTCTCTGGGTTTAGTTCTACCAGTCATTGAAGCTTACCTATCGTCAGCTGGAGCGTTTATTCAAACAAGTACAGGACTGCATCATGTGGAAGCGGAAATTCGTTTTCTCAACAGAAATAAACGGACACTGAAAACAAATTTCGGTCCACATTCGACATACAGAGCTAATAACGGTCTGACATGTCTCGTCTGTCCCCCTGGTTTTTACAGAAAATCTGACTGTACAACAAATGGCACAATAGCAGCGTGTGAACCATGTAAGGGCGGATATTACAATAACCAATACAACAGAGCAATTAGCTGTGCTCAATGTAGTGCTTACTGTATTGACAAAAATGCAGTACCGAAAAGCACATGTAACGCAACAGCTGATATGAGATGTCGTTGTAAAGATGACTATTTCAATCATTCAAAGGGTAGTGGTGAATGGATATGTTTACAACATAGTCCTTGCCAACCTGGAACAGAACTTAGGAATAAAGGTAGGCAATCATCGTATACAGACCATGCTGACCTTGAGTAATTATTTTGTTAAGTTACTTTTGTTTTCTCTTTCAGTTATGAACAAGCTACATATAGTTGTTACTTCAGGCGTGGATCCTAAGAATTTTCAGTTAAAGAATTCGACGAAAAATTTTGGCAGTTTTACCGAAAAATTACATTTTTTTTCTGTTTCAAAAAGGGAACAGGTGCGCCCTCGTTTGAATTTGCAGCCGTCTTCTTATCGTTAAATGCTTAGGGAAAAGTTTTCTTAATTATCTGTCTACCTAGAATCGCGATATATATCTAGAATTACTTCACATACTCTACTCATCTACTTTGTCCGACTGCTGTTGCTACTCAATCTTAAGGCCTGCTACTCAAATTAAGAGTTCAGACTACGGAATGATATTTCAAATGTAACGTTCTATAATAAATGACTAAACTGTCGGTGGTAATTTCAAATACTTCGATAAACCGTATAACCACGAATGTTCTGTTCACAAAATGTGTCTTGACTACTAACAGTTCCACGACAATATAAAAGATGGTGTCTATTTTTGTACTATTATAACATTTTAGGAACACCTGAACAGAATACAGTATGTACTATGTGTGAGAACGGAACGTTTTCTCCTAACGTGTCATTAACAGCAAAATGTTTGCCATGCTCGACATGTGATGGTGAGCGAAAAGTTCATAAAGCATGTAATGGTAAAACTGACGTCATATGTACTTCACATGGTGAGTGGGTTATACAAATATATGTTATGTCTTGCACTATGTTTGATGGTTTAAAATGCAATAGCTCAATTTACATGTTAGATTTTAGTAGTAGCAAATATTATAACTGGGAGTTGAGGTGGTAGTATTTAGTTCAAAATGAATGGTTTTATATCTAATAAATAATATTTTGGAAAATAGGAACTTAATTTGAGATTTTTTTCATTGACAAATTAACTTAATAAAGCATATGATTTATGCTCCAGCAAAAATCAAGCGCGTTATGTTTTGATAAAGAAATGTTTCCTATATATTTTAGATAATACCGCAGTCCCACTAGGCCACGTTCGCACTACGATCTGTGAGACAAATGAAAATTTTGACGATCGTGTAGATCGCAGTATGGTCGTATCACGGTCGTGGTGAGGTCTTCAAGATCGTAATGAGCGTGGCCAACTTTCAACATGTTCAAAACAATCATGATGTGGTCGTGGCGAAATCATATCGTAGCAGAATCGTAATTAGATCGCAGTAAGGTCGTGGTAAGATCGCAAAGGTCGCAATACCATCGTTGTGAGAGCGTAGCAAATGCGTGTTTACATTCGGAGATACTGCACTACGTTCTCACAGCGACGTTATTTCAACCTCACTACGACCATCACGTTCTCACCGCGATCCAACTACGCTTCCACTACGACTATACCACGTTTACACCACGCTGTTCAAGACCATAGTACGATTCTAGCACGCCCATTCCGTCCTCATCACGCTCTTCTTACGACCTGACTACGTTCATACTACGACCATCATTATCAAGGTTTAGTTTGTTTGTTTGTTTGTCCTTTTTCTCTTACTGCGCCACAACCATGTTTGACACATATGTGTCATCCCTACTATCATTTACTAAAATATTGTCATTTGAGCTTGATGGACCAGCAATAGGTTGTGATTCAGGTTTGATTGGTCTACTATCAGATTGATTTGCTATTAGAGCTCCCTCGGCCTAATTATCTACCCTTACCACCACGCCAAAGTGTTCTGATAAATTTTGGTGCCATTAATGCGTTGTTTTCTGAGAAATTAACGTATTAATCAGAAATAGAAGGAATGGAACAGTATTGATATGGAACACGATGTTGACCTTATTGCTAAGAACGTAGTAAGATCGCGGTATGAACGTAGTATATTCGTGGTAAGAACGTGCTATTATCGCAGTAGAAGCGTCAAGCGGGGTAAGATCGTGTTGTAATCGGATAACTCGTGGTATGGTCGTAGCGAGAACGTAATGAGCGTATAGTAGGATCATGATAATCGGAGAAAGAGCGTGGTGAGAACGTGGTATAATCATAGCGGGATCGTTGTAGAAGCGTAATGAGGACGTAGTATCATCTTGAAAACAAATAGAATTAACATTTTCATGCCGCTCATACCGCGACCTCACTACGATCTGAATAAAATTGAGAACGCGGTGAGCGTGGTGAGATCGTGGTCTAGTGGGACTGTGGCTAAAAATCGAGCACAGTTTTTATCGCTACCCAATTTGTCAAATGACAGTCCAAATTCTTTCTTTATCGCACTAGACTTATATTGAAGAATCTAAGAGATTGATTTATTACTAAATGTGTACTCGCCTTTAACATGCATGACATATTTGCCACTGGACGGTTATCAATCGATCAATTAATTAATTTAATAAATAATTTTACCATGTTGCATGTTGTAGATAAGACGCCAATAATGTACATAGTTGTTCCTGTAGTTTTAACTTTCATAGCTGGTATATTTATAGTTGTGGTGTGTCTTTACAGAAAGGGGAAACTAAACCTTTCCAAAACGGCTGGGTACGTTTTCCCTAATGAAACTATTTCTATGTACAGGTATAGAACGTATGCTAATTTTGTAAATATCAAAGTTTGCATTATTATAGGAAATGAATTGTCTACATGCTATTGTAAAAATATTCTGAAAAACACGACCGATATAAAAAAAAAATACGAAACATCCGGAGGTTGGCATTATTTCTCAAACTTTTTTAGTTCATTGATACTATCACTATTCATTTTAAACATGAATGTACTCTATTCATTCAAACTCGAAGGTCCTCTATGTTTGATTTAAGGTGGTACCCAACACTTTTACTAAAATTGATTTGGCTCGTTTAATTTTCATAAAATTATGTCAAAGTATTTACTTTGACCCTTTAACAAAAATTCAAAAATTTCAAAAATTTTGAACCAACCGTTTTGTCAGAAAAATTACACTAGTTAAATAGCAGTTTGACAAACACCAATTTTGATCACTGAGAAGCTTAATATTCCATTTACAACACAACGTAATCAAAACGTTTAGCTGACTTTACAGAGTTATCTCCCTGTAGTGTTAGGTACCACCTTAAAGTGTTTGACTCTCTAAACATTTGATGACAGTGGTACATAACATTATTTATCTACACAGGCATTTGTCTCTAAAACTTTTTCTCTTAGCATGGATTTTTAGATTCATTTGATTGACAGAAAACACAACCCAATCGAAGTAACAAAAATAAAACCCTGCACACCCCAAAAAAATATACACACAAATTACAAAAGCATGTTTATACCAACACATACCCAAAAGAGTAAAAATATAGAAAGAATGATATATTACATTTGTTTTATTACATTCAACTATATGGTTGATACGTCAAAAATGTAGATGAGATTAAAATTAGATGAAAACGAAATCTATTTGTGTTTTCTCTTTGTTTTGTCTTTAGTAAGAAAACGGATGAAGATTGTAAGCATTATGTCGGAATCGACTTAAACGAGAATACAATCAATGAACGAAAAGAATTGTGTTGTCCGAAAGCTGAACTTGAAATCGAAATATACCCCATACCACAAAAAATCAACAATCAAACAGGTACTTTTTTAAGGATGTATTCTTCTGACTTTTCAGTCTCGTTCAGTCTCGTTGAAATCTCGTTCTTGAATTATTTCCAAATCATGTGAGACAAGTGAAAAATTTAATTAGATTATAGAAACCTTTTAAGGTTTATATTTCCATAAGATTAAGAAGGATCTCATGATACAGGTTTATCTATAGAAACTTTAACTGTTGATGATTTTGTTTTACATTATTTTCTATAAAACTGGAAGCTTTTATAAATAGACTAAAAATGTAAAGATATATGAATGTATTGTGGGTTCAAATAAAATAAAATATTTGCACTTATTCGATCTTAGAAGCAAGCTTTATAGTTGAAGTAACTAAACGTATTCATTTATTATTTAACATGCGTTCTTTTTCCTAGACGACCAAATCCAAAATGGGGCTACATGGAGTCAGTTATTCTTGGAAGTTTCTGCAAATATACGCCTTGCGGATTCCATCTGGATTGATTTCTTGAGAAAACTGTTCAGTAAGTATGCGTTTTTATTTTACTACAGACTTTTTTTTTAATTTGTCATTGATTTTTTGTCCCGCCTTGGCAGAGTCAAAAAGCGAGACATAGGTATGCTGTTTCCTGCGTCGGCGGCGGCGTTGTCAATTTGGCGTAGACAAATTGTTCATCAGGTTGAGATATATTTGTCCGGAAATACTTAGATGATTGTTAGGTTGCTGCCCCTGAATTAGTAATTTTAAGGACATTTAGTCGTTTTCGGTTATTTTCTTGAATATTATTATTGATAGACAATGTGTTTACAGCAATAATGTTCAGCAAAGTAAGATCTACAAATAAGTAAACATGACCAAAATGATCAATTGACCCCATAAAGAGTTATTGTCCTTTAAAGTCAAATTTAACAATTTTGCGTAAATTTTGTAATCTTTTACAAGTCTTCTCCTTAAACAACTGAGACAGACAAATTTAACCAAACCTGGCCACAAATAAGCATTAGAGTATTTAGTATTTAAAATGTGTCCGATGACACTGCCTGTAAACAAACATGGCAGATATGGCTTAAAATAGAACATAAGAGAAACTCAAAGTTCAGTATAGTTGACTTGTATCTCTGAAACTAGAGCAAAATTAAAAGTATAACGGTTGCACAATTGTAAATAAAAATATCATATGAGCGACACAGTCTCCTTGGAGCCTCTGGTTATATTCTTCAAAACGTTAATAAAAATCTATGTTTTAATTTATCCAGACTAATCTCTTCATTTTTAGGTAAAGTATATCCAAATGTTGAAGAAATAGATAACAAAATAGATGAAAATGTCATAAACCATAAACACGATGGAGTAAAGGAACAAATATACCGATGTTTAGTTGCCTGGAAGAAAAAAGCTGCCGATGACGCTTGCCTTGAAGATATTCTACAAGCTTTAGACAAATGCCGCATGCAAGAATTCAGCGGTCAATTAAGATTGAAGTATGCATCTCTATATCCTAGGACAGATATAGCTGAAGCTGATGAATGTCTAAGAGAGCAAGACTAACTTTAAAAAAGGCATTGCAGTGGCGGATTCAAAAGGGGTTTCCGTAGGTTTAAAAACCCTTTTTTAGGACAATCAAAGCATTTGAATGGGAACATATAGTTGGAACCCACTCCTTTATCCTGGTTGGATCCATCCCAGCGTTGTTCTTTGCAAGTAAAGAAATAAGACATGCTATAGAATATTTCTAAAACTTTATAATGTTAGTCTTTTGCACATGCATGTATTTAAAAAAAAATTGTCGGTTATTTCTAAAAGACATTGACCTGTGTCTTTCAATATATTTTGACAATGACAACAGTCTTTCGGACAGTTGAAGGACTAGCGACGCTACAAAGTCTGTTTAGAACTGGAGCATTCGATGTCTTTCTACCATGCGGACATATTGTGTCATGTAATGACTGTGCGCCTGCAATGGGAACAAGTCCCGTATGTTGAATTTCTACCATGTGGGCATATTGTGTGTTGTATTGATTGTGTTCCATATGTAGACCGTACATCAAAGAAACTGATTTAGCTTCTTTTTTAGTCATATGAATCCGTAAATCTGATAGTTTAGAAAAAATGATTTAGAGGCTGAGCTGAAAGTTAAAAATCATGTTAAATTATTTTTTGATGAATTTTTTTTTAAACCAATGACAAAAGAATGAAATGGCGGTGTTATCATTTTGGATATAGATAATAACAATGTTATAAACTGAAAAACTTTTCTTTATGTAATACTGTTTTGACTTCTAGCGAGAAGTGCAGAAAACGATAATTCTGCTTATGTCACTGTTACAAAATATTTAGTTTTAATTATAGTTTTTTTTACATTTGCCTCGATAAAAGGTATTATGTCGCAAAGTATGGCCCTTTGATATATGTTTGCAAGTTTGTTCAATAGATTTTATGAATGACACCCGTCTTTCAATGGATTTTGCCATCAACATGTTTTTATATAGGTTTTGCCATTAGCATCTTCCTTCAAATGGATTTCCTATTATTATATATGTTCTACAATTGAGTTCTTCTTAAGTTATTAAAGTTTTGTCTAGTCAAATTATTTATAAATAGAAAATTTAAAAAGTTTGACTTCGTTTTATTTTTGCAGAATTATTCCACTTATATAATAGAATTTTTATTGCAAAGACGGTTGTTTTGAAAGAATACATATAAAAGAATCTGTAATGTAATTAATCAAATGAAGCTGTACATATTATTTCAAGAAACGATTATGCATTGTTCAAACGAATCCTGGATTTAAAAAAAAACCCAAAATGATATATTATGACAAGTAAACTTGTTCGCCTCCTGAACCCCGTCCGACGGAAAACGGTTTTCAGCGTTTTAGCTGCAAAATCTTATATACAAAAATATTAAATTTACTGGTTATTTAATCATGAAAATTATAATATACATGATGAAAAGTTCAAAGAATTATGAATAATTTACCATAACATCTGGCTGGTAAATTAAATAACGCAGTGCAATCGAAAATATAAAAAAAATATTAACAATATGCATTGCCCAGCGTAGATCAGCGTATCCCTTCAATTAAGCAGTACACCCTGTTTGGTATTTTCATATCTATTCCGTTCTGACTGATACATACGTTTAGCTTAATTAATAGTACATATTGACGATCCTTCATTAAAAAAAAAATAGGCACACAAACACATACACACAAAGTCGATGCCTAATGCAAAAGTTCTGTTCTGTTCATACTATCGTAACAAAATTCAAGAAATTCATATGTCTTTATATCCTCGACTGTAAAATCCCTACCTGCTTAGGAATTTGAATAATTGTGGTCATTACACGCAGATCGGAGAGTACTCAAAATTACTGGAAGCTAGTTGATTGATTGATTTTCAAACATCCAGTGTCAAAAATTTATGCAATTTCAGGACAAAAAAAAATACAATAAATACAACAGGGAGCTAGGTCCTGTAACAGGTGTCATACAGGACGAAGGTCTGGATATTTGAAAATGCCATGCATTGGAAAATGATGGATTATTGGATAGGTGCAGAAATTTTGCCTTTCAGTAGACCAACAACGAACTCCTTAAAGAGTGGCATTCTCTCTACAGCTAGACATCGGATTTAATCTCCCCATTCTGACCAGACGTGACTGTATTTATACATCCTGCACAGCCAAACGGACGACCAATAGTGACAAGGGTTTTATTGTTGATTCGGGTGAAGACAAAGTGGAAAGCTAGTTGAAAACTAACAACAACTAATTAACCAAAGCATGTGTCTATGTTGAGGTTCATTCAAGTTTTTGTTGACAGAAGTGAAATGATCTGAACCAAAGTTCTAGTTTATAGTTTCTGACTATATAAGGTAAAATCATATAAAACATTCAATTCTATCCAATATTCCATTCGCTAAGGACGAGAGACTAGTGTACACATGACATTCGATAATTAAAGAGTTTTGACAACTTCACTGGCGTTGATCTACATATAACGTTGTTTATTATTTTTATTAACAAACAAAGTATTTGTGAAAAAAAATATGTGTAGGCACGTGCCTAAAGCGCCTAACGGCAGCTTCGCCCCTGGCAGTATTGGTTTTGCTTATTGTTTATGGTCGTACGGTGACCTCTAGCTGTTAATTTCTGTGTGATTTGGTCTTTTGTGGAGAGTTGTCTCATTTGCGATCATACCGCATCTTCTTTTTTATACATGTATTGTCATTAGTCTCTTTTTTTAATGAAATTGAGAATGGAGAAGAGAAATGTTTCACAGAGACAGCAACCAAACCAAAGAGCAGAAAACAGCCGGATACCACCAACTAGTCTTCAACACAGCGAGCAAAATACCGCAATGGGAGGCGGGCTTCAGCTTGTAAGTCCTTACCTATGATCAACGGACTCATGAACGAAGTGGCTAAAACGACACGCGTAAAAATCACAACTTAAAAACACTAAATTAGTACAGAATTCAAAATAGTATTTGATAAAACTCACAATAAGATAGAGACGAAAAACTGTGAAGCAAGCATCAAAACTTAGAAATCAAAAAGAGGCTAAAGAAATAATGCCCCCTTCCGCCCAACAAAAAAAAAACCTAAACCGAAACGACGAAAAGACCACAATATACCAAACACACCATACACAAACTTAAAGACTTGACAACACGAACCCCAATATCCGGGGTAATAATTTTTGCATCATATACCCGTATAAGAAATCTATTAAACAGTACGAAATGAAAGACTTTCAGAAATAAGGTTGCGCTTTATATTTTTATATATATCTTTTTTGTGTGAACTTAACATTCTTTTTTCGTCATTTTAAAAAATAACATCCAAAATATAGATGTGATAAGATAAGATAAATGATAGTTTATCTCCGTGTTACATATTGATCTATAATAACTAAAATACAAAACAACATAAAAAAAGGGTTCAATACCCAGCCTATAAAGACTTATGAGACATGCACTGTGTATTCAAATTAAAGCTATAATAATTATACTAAAGGAAAAGTCTTTGACACAAAGGTAAAGTAATCTTTCACATCATTTAAAACTTAATATATATGTACACATCCTAATTATAATGCCATTGTATACAAGGTCGTATCTTGAAAGTTTGAAATGAAAGTAATGGTAGATTTAGTCTCTTCGGGAGAAGTGAGGCAAGACGAGGGCATGCAGTTGGCCGCTGCGGATCAATGATTCGTTAAGTTTGTGATCGGTCAGTTTTGGGGAAACCAATAATCGAAGGCCACTTACATTTGGTATGCACTTGTATTCGCATTATCACATCCTATATTTTCTCTATTTACTTTAAAAAATCGTCTTCCATATTTAATATATTAAAATTGTTGAGGTCAGTTTAAGGATGACAATTTATAGTGAGTCGACTAAATTTGGTATGCAGATGTATTAGCAGAAGTAAGTAGATTATCTGGTTATACTCATTCATTCATGGTTCTTTGACGTTACATGTTTTGGATAGTGTAAATGTTTAATTTGCCATTTTATTTCAACATTAGAATTGTACTATCAAAATTGCATATAAGACAAGACATTAGAGTACTATTGATGAGTCAAAAGTTTATTTTGGACAACGGATTTACATGACAATGACCAATTTTATCGTCCTGAACATGCATGGAATATTTACCACGTGAAGCAACCAACCGATTGATAAAATACATGCATAGAGTGAATAAGATAGCACATAATACAGTACTACAAACTGATACTAAAAAAGACAAAAGCTACTTTTAACAGTTTACTGCTTTGAACAGTTAGGATTTTCAGATCCAAAAATAAAATTCCATTGATGAATTTCATTTTATAATTTGGATATACTACTATCAAGTCCTCCCAAGGAATTCTGTGATCAAACTTTCCAGGACGAAATCAAGATCATGGCTTCCTTGTCAAATTTGAGGAGATGCATGACCTTCGCTGACAGTGAACATGGAACATACATTTGAGAAATATGTATACATTTACGTTAATTGTGTTTTTGTTTTTATTTTAATTGATCAGTGCAATTATATGGAGTCATCAATATGACCTATGCTGGACCAAAGCTTTTATATCCTTATGATATTTTTAGACTATTTGCGGACCATTTTCCTACCATCTTCCGCAAACAGTCAAAACATATCATAAGGACCTAAAATGTAAAAGGTACATGTCCGCAGCTAATATTACCCTAAATGCCGGACCAAGCTTTCTTTCTTTTATTTATTATTTTTTTAATTACTTATATAATGATGTACTTGATCTTTTAAGATCAAGTACATGTAAAACATATTACAAATTAAATTATATCTTTAAATGTTATACTTCATTAATTCGTAAAATCCCTATCACAGTTAAAGGCCTATATACATTTGATTTAATGCATTGAATGATATACAGTAAACATTCGCATAAGGGTGTGCAGTTTATTCAGTAGTAGCTTAAGTTACAATATAAATATTTAATTTGCTTATCTTGAACAGGCCACTTGAGCACACCAAAAGGTAGGGATTTTTAACTCGATTTACATTTGTTATTGAAATCATTATTATTTATTATTTTTTTTTTTTTTTTGCAAATGTAAAATTTTATGGAAAATTCTTGAATTTAGATAATATGTAGCATTGTAACTGCATCGGTCACCAGTAACTGTTATCACGGAATTTTAATAGGCCTTCTTTCAAAAATAATATTACCAAAACGTCTTATGAACTCATAATGTTATACTAGTATATTGTACATACTGCTGGTTCAATTTAACTTATGTATTCTAATGTACCGGATAAATCAGCGAGAAAAAAAACAATCTATTTATAACTAAGAATAAACAACTATGATAAAAGACAACCGTCATATGCAAGTTAACTAACAGTAGTACATGTCTGTATTATTGTTTGGGCGTTGTCGGGTATATATATATCTTATTTTAGAACCTGGATTTTTTTAAAACTATTTATATCTATTTCCACTAAATCAGTATGACTTACTCACTGTTGTACCAACAAGCAAACATGTTGACTGACGTTTAATAACAAGTTGTGTAATGCTTGAAATGAAAATCGATGGAAAAAAATCAATGACTTAACGTCCAGTCGCAAATATTTCACGCATGTTCAGGGCGATGACTGTGAAGAAAAATTATACAAGAAAATATCGATCTGACCTAGTGAAAGTGCCTTTATTAATAAATATTTTTCCATCCTTTTATCTTTCTTACTTCTGTTCATTTTGATACCGTTTTTTTTTAAATTTTTTTTTTTATCAAATATGAAAGAAATCTGTTATTAAGATTTAATATATGTTAAAGTATCTTGTCATGGTTCGACAGATTTTGAGTTGAGAAAAAAAATTATCTTTCATGTTGTTTACATTTTTATTTGAGATAAACCAACACATCTATATATATGACGAAGTAACATCCCGAAAGTACCAAGCTACATGTATGTAGATCTTGTCGTAGAGGTGTGATTTGATCATTTTTTTTCCCTTCAATTTTTGGTAAATGAATTGAGATAATATCAAAATTCAAAGTCATATTTAAAAAGAGGTTTACATCGTTCACTTTTATGAAAACGCAAGGTAACACAGTGCAGGTTGTTTTATAATCGTTCTTAATAATATCCTGGTATGAAGTCAGAGGATTTACCTTAAAAAGTTTATGTCTACTCTAACATGTCTAAGGAGTTATCTTTTTGTGATCATTAAAGTGAATAAATTAGATATAATATAGTTGATGTCTTTTTTTAGATTTATTTTTGTTTGTTCCCATCTAATGAGAAGCCTTTTTCAACTGATTTTTATAGTTAATTCTTATGTTGTACTGGTTCAATACTGACCCAGGTTATTTGGAGGGTTGGTGCCTTTGAATAAGTTTAAAACCTGTCTTATTCTGTATGTGCGCTCCTCACGATTCTGTAATTCAGGGGTTGTCGTTTGTTGTTGTGTAACATATTTGTTTTTCGTTCATTTTTTGTGCATAAATTATGTCATTAGTTTTTTCTCGTTTAAATTGTTTTACATTTGTCATTTTTGGGCCTCTTATAGCAATGCGGTATGGGCTTTGTTCAAGTTTGAAGGCCGTATTGTGACCTATAGTGGCGATTTCCGTGTCATTTGGGCTCTTTGGGAGAGTTGTCCCATTAGAAATCATACCACATCTTCTTTTTGATCGACACATAAACGGACAAATAATTACACATTATTGTTTGAGACGTACCCCAAAGTCAGGATGAGGATATTTGATCTTACGACACATAATTAGATGTCCTAAAGTTAAGACGAAAAACTTCGAAATCACGACTTAGGACAGAGACGTGTCATAGGATGAAATTAGGACACGTCCGTATCCTAAGATAGATTTGAAAACACCACCTCTGGTTTTTCTTTATAGTTGGTGAAGAGTCCTGTTGACTGCAAAAACAATGGGCATATTGGAAAAAATAACCTTTAATAGTGATTCTTGGAAATGCTTTCCTAATAAAATTCTAGACAACAGCTTCGTTGTCAATAAAGAAAATTGTTTGGGAATCTCACGTTGGGTGTTAGCAGTCTTCAATAGTGAAGAGATGTTGTATTAATTGCAAGCATTATTTCTACATTAAAAAAATAAGATAATTAATAGTAATTAAAACACGGTATTGACATTTGTTTTATAAATTTTAGATATAGAATGAAATTCAAAACAGTGTAGCTGTGGCCATTGATTGACAAATTAAAATCATCCATTGACAGGGACAATTTAGGTGAACGTTTGTATGTAACGACCAATGCTCACTATGTACTTTTTAAAGACACTTAAACTATGGGGTCACCAAAGGTTCTCAACACCTGAATAAAGTAATTCGAAAAATTAATCAGAAATAACACGATATTTTGATTTATATCAATTATATAAATCAAAACACAAAGGTTATTCCTGATTAATTTTTCGAATTATTTTATAATTAAAGGCGTTAAGAAACCTTTGGTGACCCCACAGTTTAAATGTCTATCGTAGGTACGTCGTGAACAGTTGTCGTTACAGACAAACGTTCACGTAAATTGTCCCAGTCAATGGATGATTTTAATGTGTCAATCAATGGCCTCAGCTACACTGTTTTGAATTTCATTCTATATAGATTCTTACATTGATACATTTGTACCAGTGGATCAACGGATTTATCCAATCGAGATAGTTAAATTATCAATTTTAAAGTCCGAGTCGCCTCGGAGAGGACTTTAAAATTTATAATTTAACTATCGAGATTGGATAAATCGGATAATCCACGAGTAACTACAAAATGTATGTAAGAATCTGTTTCTCTAACGATTAAAAAATACATTTTTTTTTTTTTTTGTTAACCGAAAATCCCGTTTGAGTGCCTTTTACATTGCACGAAGTTGTCATTAACACCTGTTTGCATATTTTGATTCATCCAGTTGGCTAAAAAGGTCATGACCCTTAAAATCATCCAATGATCTTTTGAGATCACCAGCAACCACACGTTGATTATTTTTTTTATACAATGGGTTTGGAAAGGGATAACATTTCATAGAATTAGAGAAACTTCATCAATCATTTTTTTATACTTTTAAAAAAATTAATATGAAATGTGCAATAGTTAATTCTTATTATATCTTAGTATATTTAGCAAATCAAACAATAATTACCTTTTTTTTAAACCAAGAACATTGTACATGTACTTCATAAAATAATGTGAGAAAATCAGACTTTAATATTTTTAAAAATGGGACATTACAATAGGGAATAAACCTTCCTGGGATAGGGGTGTTATCATAAGACCTATACAAATCATTCGGGAAAAGCTTCAATTATCAGATTGGCACTGAGCACACAAAAAACATACAAAACAGACAAAATCACAAGCTACCATTTTAAGTGCACAAAAAGTGAATGTAATAAACGTATTTTAAAAACATTCATTTCTGTATTTCTAAACATATAGCAAATTACTATAACAATAAAAGCTTAAAGATGGCATAAGCTTGAGTCTAGTGCTAAAAACTGTAATTTGAAAGATATAGGCAAATGTTGAGTTTACCCCCCCCCCCCCCACCCCCCCCCCCCCCTCCCACCCCCAAATGTGAATAAAGCATATTCTTAGTTAAAAATCGAAATTTTATTGGCAGTAAAACAACATTCAGACGGAAATTAAAATCCTTTCGGATGACAAGTTAATAATTTTCTAAACGATAAATAGTTTATGAATATTTGTTGTTCTAAACAACATGAAAATAAGAACCATTGTAGGGTCTTTGTACTTTTTCGTGTATTTGTGAAATTTGTGAAAATTTTCGAAACAAAATAATTCTATTTCTTCAGCATTCACATTTTGATAAGTTTTATAAACTTTCCGAATGTTTGCTCCATCAGCGCATCACTATTAGAAGATCTTTGGAATCCATCAAATTGTGTGACCATTAGAAAATGGAAGAAAGATAATCATCATGGCTGACCGATTTTTTTCTTCTGCATTTTAGCGAGCGCCAATACGTATTATTTTTCAGATGTTATACGTACATGGTTTTATCCTACAAATTATTATTTGTGTTAAATGTGACGTAATTAAGAAGGAAAAATAATAAGGTTCACTTCTTTTTTCTTTCTAATAAAGATCGAGATCTTTTAAAAGACATAAATCCTTGACCAAAAATTACTTGTGACATAAGATGATATTTGTATATATCTAGATACATGTATATATACCTTATCAAATCATATAAAAATCCTTTGAAGTTAGTTCAATCGAACAATCAAGATAACATCGCTTTCTAATTTTAAATATATACTAAGCGTAATAAAAAAAGTATCGGATGACAATATGACGTGAATGAATTAATTGTTATGATTTTTTTGGCAATAATGCAAGCAGATTTTAAAAATCATATTGTACATGAGGTGTTGTAGGTAAGTGTTTACAAACATAATGATAAGCTATAAACTCCATTTCATGGAAATTTATATAAAAAAAAAAAAAAAACAAAAACAAAAAAAAAAAAAAAAAAAAAACCAGTTTTTTGGTTTTTTTTAATGTTTTTTTTGTGTGTTTTTTTTTTATACATCAAATCGAGTGATTTTAACTGTAATTAAGAACCTATTCAAGCAGAGGGTACGCTTGTGCATCCGTAGCGTATCAATAGAGTTCATACTAATTTTACCATCTCACTATTACAATTCATAAGGAGCATTTAACTTACATCTTGGCCCAGCCACTCCACTCACGATAGTCGTGATAATTTATATTTATAAGAACTATAAAATATTTAGATTTAGATTTATGAAAATATTTAGATTTAGATTTATGAAAATATTTAGATTTAGATTTATGAAAATATTTTTGAAGGTTCATATTTATATATTTATCATTAAATACTTTATCGCAAACAAACGACATGGTCTACGGAGAACAATGTGTTTAATATTTTCGTTAATTTTATTTTACCAATATTTTAAAAATAATTTAAAAAAGTTTGTTCCATATTCAACTGATCTCTGCTATTTTTTCTCTTTCCTGGAATAAAACTTTGAATGAGAAATCGTCGCGATGTTCTAATAGCTGACCTTTATGAACTAAAACATTTAATAGATAAAGATATTTAAAGGTTAAATATAAGTATATGGAAATACAGTTCTATAATTAGATAACCTTTAAACTACTGTGACCCCTTAAATACCCGGATTCCGGGAATTGGTACTAAGAAATTTAGTTCTTAAAATTTTCACTGAAAACTGAGTTAGGTTTACGTTTTCCAATAAAATGAAGATTTTTGAAAACCTTTTATATTTTCCAAGTAAATGATGATTGTGTCTACATTAAAGACATCTTAGTATGAAATTCAAAACAGTGTAGCTGTGGCCATTGATTGACACATTAAAATCATCCATTGACTGGGACAATTTAGGTGAACGTTTGTATGTAACGACCAATGCTCACTATGTACTTTTTAAAGACACTTAAACTATGGGGTCACCAAAGGTTCTCAACACCTAAATAAAGTAATTCGAAAAATTAATCAGAAATAACACGATATTTTGATTTATATCATTTATATAAATCAAAACACAAAGGTTATTCTTGATTAATTTTTCGAATTATTTTATAATTAAAGGCGTTAAAAAACCTTTAGTGACCCCACAGTTTAAATGTCTATCGTAGGTACGTCGTGAACAGTGGTCGTTACAGACTAATGTTCACGTAAATTGTCCTAGTCAATGGATGATTTTAATGTGTCAATCAATGGCCACAGCTACACTGTTTTGAATTTAATTCTATACACATGGTCCGTGTAACACTTATCAATTTAAAGTTTTAAAAAGTTTTGAAATTTTGGATTTTTGGAATTTTGATCAAAGTTTTAAAATATCAAAATTTCAAATTGTGTAAAAGTTTTGAAATTTTGAAATTTTAACCAAATTATTAAAATATTAAAATTCTAAATATCGTTTTTAAATTTGATAGTTTAGGATTTTTATCAAACTTCTAAAATATTAAACCTTACGTGCAATTTTGATTATTTCACTTTTTGAAAGTTTGATTTTTTAAATATTTGATTAAAATATCAAAAATAGAAAAGGGGCAAAAAGAGGGGTGCCTGTAAAAAGCGAAACGAAATAAAAGCGGAACGAAACGAAACAATATGAATTGAAAACATACTGATACTTAAAAGTTAATGTATGAAATAAAACCCCAGACAGACAGTTGTAAGCGGTGAAAAATTGGATGACAAAATAAATATTTCTCAAAAGAAGAGAATTCATTTCAAAACAAGACGTACGGATCTGATATTGGCCATTTTACTTGCTGGTTTTTCTAGCACCCATATTTAAGAAAAAACAGGAGTAACAGTAAAAACTGAACAACTCGCAGTAGGTCAAATAGAATGTTTAGGTTGTGCATGTATATATATTTTCTACTGAACTCTAAGCAATAGAAAGGCTCAATACCCGGTGTATTATCTCTTTTGATTTCAATTTTTTCTGTTTTGCTCTACGACTTCTTACCTTCTGCGATCATGTTGGCTAAAGAATATATCATTTAATCTGTTCTTTGTAAGTTGTTGGCCCTTAATATTCAGCTTTGAGCGTTCCCTAAGAAGGTCGATCCAGAAAAGAGTTTCGGTCGTAACTTTTAACGTTATGTTTTCATTTTTATCGGTTTTATGACGATCATAATTATATTGCCTTGTATCAATGATTTTAGTTAATATTTTTTTTGGTACGGTAGGAATACTGAATGCATGGTGTCCCAATTAAGGTTGTGCTAGTCTACAATGTGGGAGGTGTCTGATATATTTATATTTTATTTACGCTGAAAGTAAGAGTAATAAGACCAAATATAAGTAGATTGGAGCCAAGGTACTGTTACAAGGTATCTACATAAACTCATCATAGATGGATACCGGGATATACATTTTGCCGGATTTTGCGCCAGACGCGCGTTTCGTCTACAAAAGACTTATCAGTGACGCTCGATTCAAATCAAGTTTAAGAAGCAAATAAAGTCAAATAAAATTAAAAAGGCCAAATAAATTAAACGTTTATATCAAACTTATAGCTATGGTTTTGTAAAAGTTGAACCAATGTTACCATTCATATCATATATAAACGTATACCATAAACATTATTTTCAGCGTTCATATGTATGTAATTGTTGCCGCTGTACTACATTAAACGCCCATCTATCTATTTGTAGGTGTCGGCATTTTGAAAATTGAAAATTCTTTTCAAATTAAAGTTTATATCAGCGATATACATAATTTAATAAAATTGTTAGTGCTTCGACAAAACAACAACACCCCACTTTTAAAGTTAGATGGTCAGAGGCGGATTTAGGGGGGGCAGGGGTCCCGGACCCCCCTTTTGGGGAAAAAAATTGGTTGCTTATATAGGGAATCACTGAAGCGTGACTGGAGCGGGCCCCCTCTTAGGTCAGTCAGTGGGCCCCCACTTATGAAAATTTCTGGATCCGCCACTGATGGTTGTTCCCTTATAGACAACGTTTGGACTGGTTATCATATACGTACATGTAGCTCCAATATGGGTCCTAAATCAACCACTGTTTTTGAATGGTAAATAAAAGGAAAGGGATTTTTTTTGTATTAAGGGATATTATTGTTCCGTATTTGCATTTTGTTATTTGAACATTTTTAAAGTTATCGTACGACAATCGACTTTTAGCAACCTAAAAATACACAGGTACATTCAGTCAGAATGGGGCGAGTAAAGAGAAGCCAAAGTGTCAGCTGCATGTTAAATTTTTCCATATTTGGCCATACACGAAGGGGGCAAGGGGTTTAACTGTTATGCTGTTATGGGGGAATTTAATTCTTTGTTATCTGTTATTTTGAAAATATATTTGCTGTTAGCTGTTATTGTCTTATTCTTTGTTAGCTGTTATTGGGCTTTTAATTTTGTTGTTATCTGTTATTGTGATAATGTATTTGCTGTTAACTGTTATTGAAAATTGGAATGTTAGCATTTTTTTTGACAGTCAATATTCGGTATAAATTGAAGATCATTGGCCATTGGGGTCTACCACTACTGATATGTTTGTCCCGTATTCAGAGAAGGATTCCATTAACATATACCCATCACAGAAGTGTGGTCCAGGACAATTCAAGTATATCTTATGATTATCCTTTGTAATAAATTCCATTTTTTTTATGAATGTGTATTTAGAATTATCTTAATTTTTTGTATGAGAATAATGTTCCTTGTTTTCCGTACGAACATATTAAATTAAAACAATTCTTAATATGACAAAAAGGAAAACATATGGCCAGGAATATCTGACAAGGATCTCAATTAAGGACTAGGTCCTAACAACCACTTAACCTTTTATATAATATGGTACATAGACTCAGCTCTGTGATTCTTTTCAAAGCAGAACCAAATGCATTGTACAATGAAAGTTCCAACCATGTACTTGGGTTCGAAGCTGCACATAACTCATTACAAACAAAGATTTATTTCGTTTCAAGCCATTGTTTCCCTACTAAACTATGTATTCTACTTACTAGTACACTTGGTACAATCAAAAACCTCAGCTGATAAAAAATTGTTCAAATAAGGCCTTTGAAAATAGTGGAATAAATTGCTTTTAGAGTGTCAAAAAGTACTTGATAAATTGCATGCTTATAATTGGTGCTTTTGATTTTTCTACCCTATATACCACTTTGCCTCATAGTTTTATTAAGAAAAATTCACACACCTCATTAAAAGGTCATTTAGAAAAAGTCAGAATATGCAAACTCTTTTAGGTCACTTTTTTGATTAGCAACAAAGGGAGCTTCAGTCAATATATATAAACAATACACCGACGTTTCATGAGAACTGCTGAAAACATTTTTGTGTTAATGTCTGAAAACTGGAAAATCACCCCTTTTTAATTAATAAAACCCGTTCACTCGGAAACGTAAAATCTAAAATTTATAAAAATTGAAAGTTACCTCATGTTAATAGATATAAACAATTCACCAAAATTCCTTGCTTTGTGAAAGCATTTTTGAGATATTATCAGAAAATTGAAAAAAAAAACACCAATTTTATTGAATAAAAACCCATTACCCAGAAACTAAAATTATAAAAAAAAAAAAAAAAAGAAAAAAAAAAAAAAGGGAGCTCACGTCAATAGATATAAACAATTTCCCAAAGTTTAATGCAAATGGTTAAAGAGTTTTTTGAGTTAATGTCCGACATGTTGACAACAGACGGACAACAGTATACCATAATACGTTCAGTAAACGAGCGTATAAAAAATATTATAATATATTGAGTAGTAATTTAAACACATTCTAGATACATAAATTAATACTAAAAACATAGTCATAAAAAATGGAATGCATTACAAAGGATTATATCCGTAATAAGAAATACTGATTTGTCAAAGACCGAATAATTTTAATATTTCATTTACTGTTATCTGTTTTTGTCCATTTTAATTCCTTGTTATCTGTTATGAGCCAAATCAATTTACTGTTTTGCTGTTATTGGGACCCCCCTTGCCCCCTCTAAATAGGTTTAACATTTTTTTTTTTGATAGATGCACAACCTTAAAATTTCAGGATACTGTTATCACATGTGATATCTAATATGTTTTATATTAAAAAAAAGGCTTTCCATTATTTATTTTGTAATTAAAAATGATTTGATATATTTCGTGCTATTTATTTATAACTAAGAATGATTGTTATCAGAGCCGTGTTTACATCAGTGTTTACAGGCACCCTTCTTTTCGCCCCTTTTCTATTTTTGATATTTTAATCAAAAATTTGAAAAATCAAACTTTCAAAAAGTGAAATAATCAAAATTGCACGTTGGGTTTTGTATTTTAAAAGTTTGATCAAATTCCTAAACTATCAAATTTATAAACGATATTTTGAATTTTAATATTTTGATAATTTGGTTAAAATTTCAAAATTTCAAAACTTTTACACAATTTGAAATTTTGATATTTTAAAACTTTGATCAAAATTCCAAAAATCTAAAGTTTCAAAACTTTTTAAAACTTTGAATTGATAAGTGTTACACGGACCACACATACATATAATAATAGCAGTAATTATATACAATATAATTATACTTCAACTAAGATAATCCGGATTAAGATCAAAACAAAACGGCCATTTTGAGACAAACAAAACATATCCATTCCCATATGTTCACAGGCGTCGAGCAACTTCACATATTTTTTTCTTATGTACAGGAACCTTTTTTAGGTTCCTAAATCCACGTCATTTGGACTTTGGTAATTAGTTATTTCTTTTGTAAACGTGATGAATTGATGATGCAACAGAAAAACAAGTCTCATTTGTCTTTCTGAGTTCCAATCTTTTGATACACAGTAGAGGATTCGTCGTTTAATTTTGGTTAATTTCTGCATTGTATCTTGTAACTTGTATAACACATTGTGTTAAAGAGAAAATAGTAGAACATACTAAAGGCTAATCAGTATCATTAGTCAAAATCAGGGAGTAAAATACAAACAATAATTAATGAAACAAAACAAATAATAAAATAAACCCTTTCGCTACGTCTAGATTCACAAAAGTTCAATTACAAAAATTCTAAACTCGGTGGAAAATTCAAGCGGAAAGTCCCTAATCAAATGGCAAAATCAAATGATAATACACAGCAAACGAATGGACAACAACTGTCATACTCATGACTTGGTGCAGGCATTTTCAAATGTGGAAAATGGTAGATTGAACCTGATTTTATATCGCTAAACCTCTCAATTGTATGAAAGTTGCATCAAATTCCATTATATTGACAACGATGCGTGAATAAAACAAACAGACATAATAGGTAACATTGTCAAAATATGGGTACAACAGTCATCACTGTGTTACAACTTCAAAACAAAATTTGTTTGTCATTGTTTGGTTTTGTGCTGGTCAATAAAGTGTGATTAGATTTTTTCAGTTTGTTCTTTTTTTTTCTAGCAAAGTTATGTGTGTCTTTCTTTTATTCGCTTTACCATCTCCTCTTTATCTTTGAAGATGTTATAACCCTTTAGATTCCTTGCTTTGATATTCTTTTTTACTTCATTCTGAATATATTTAAAAAAAATAATAATAATTTAATGATTAAATTTTATAGTTATGGCAAAAAAAACGATAAAAACATTAAAAATAGATACATAAATGTTGTATGTACAAATATCGAGACACGTTGAACATCAATGCAAATTTAAAAAAATAACGGTCATATATGAACTATTTGATTGTTGACTCTCGGCCTTGAACTTATTAAAACTTAAAGACTGTACAGTCAGTTAAAGTTATTTCTGCGGTATGGTTGTTAGTCATTGTTGAACACCGTTTGGTGGCCTACAGTTGTTAATTTCTGTGTCATGTAATTGGTCTTCTGTGGAGAATTGTCTCATTGCCAATCATACCACATCTTCTTATTTTTAAATACTACCACACTGCCTTATTCTTATAAATACAAACAATTGATAGATGTTAAAAAAGCCTGTTTTCTGCTCTTTGGTCGGGTTGTTGTCTCTTTGACACATTCCCCATTTCCATTGTATCAAGCTTTCATTTGGGTTTGTCATTTACTTGTGCGTACCTTTAACAAAACTTTAGCCCCTTTATAATTATTCATAATATGTTCAAACGTTCCCCCCATGAAGACCGAAACACATATATTTACTTTCTATGACGGGTAAAATACGTTGGTATGACTTTTTTATTTGATAATTATACTTATAAGTGATTTTAACAAATAATGATGTTTATGAATATTGTTTGAAAATAAAAGGCCCTGATTTGGTCTTCTTATGTCTAACTGATAATATTCCCCCCAGGAGTTGATTATGAAAAAACAGCACGAAATATTAAATTGTTAAAACGAACTTGTAAAAATATATCAAAAGTCTCAGAAGAAGGCGTGAATGTTTAAATATTTAAAGATAGTTAATGATTCGGAAACTTTAGGCTAAATCATGTATGATATTGTAGTAAAAGAAACCAACACACATGAAGAGAAGAAATCAATTTTTAAATCCTAAATAAACTGATTTCGGTGTTCTACGTTCCATGCAGAAGTTTAAGAAAGGATCTCTTGCATTGGATTATAAACTTCTCAAATGAAAGTAAATTCAATTATATCACTCCCAAATGTAAACACACTTGTACCTACACCTAAATATGTGGAGCATTTGTATGGGCGGTGATTATAGCGATCTGAATTAATGCAGTGTAAAATATTTGTCTGTCACAGTAGGTAAACCCATTATAGCTTCACCACGAATACGCATGCTTTATTTCTCATAAAACTACAATTAAATAGTTATAGAGAACATACATAAATATAACTATAAGGTACAATTATTACAAGCATGTGTGAACAATACAATGAAATTAACTTGGAGGACTGACTGTCACATTTATAACTTTAATGAATTTACATAGTTTTTCTAATATTACAATATTTGATGAATTAAACAGTTCATAAAATTTAAAGATATTAGGGACCAAACGTATGTAGGTAAACAAAAATCACAATTCATAATATAATGGTACTCGTCACCAATGTCGTTTGAGTCACAGAGACGGCAGATTCTGTCTTCTCTCGGTAAACCCTGCCATCTTCCAGACTCAATCGGCAAGTTGTGACTACCACATCTATATTTGCATAATGTATAAATGAATTTGTAAAGTAAAACAGAAAATATTTTTTTCAAATTGAAATTTTTTTTTTTTTAAGATAGGATAGCAAAACGTTTTAGGTGATCCTGCAACAAATGCAAAGCATTCTTGTTGAAACTGATATTTGAGTTTTTGCTTATGTTGGACATACCGCAATTATCAAAAATATTTTTAATATATGATATCCACTTTGTGTCTATTCCGTTATCATTATAATATAAAAATACAAGTTTATATAATACAGCTCATATTTTACTTTCTTTTCCAGTAAGAGGTCTACTCCATACGGCGATAGGATATACACATTAAAAACAATACGTTATAAATGTCATGCGTTCGAAGTGTTTTCTGGATTCACCAGGAACGCTCAAAGCCTAATAGTCGAAAGCCAACAGAAGGATTCCAGAGCACTTGTAAATTTACGTCTTCTGTATTTGGATTCATGATGCCTTAAGGTCACATACTTGGTATTTCTTATTTGTGTTTATGTATTGCTAATCATTTTCGCCGTTTTCAGATTCATTAAGAAAAATTATGAATGAACCATTCATATGAACACATCTCGTAATCCAGTATATTGTCAAGACACAAAAACGAATAATTTCAAAATTCACAGTCTTAAAAGTGTGGGTCAAATACAAGCCAACAAAATCTGACTGTTTTGATAATTGTTGCCTGCTGTACGCTGAGTTACAGATAATTATGGTCAATTTTAAATCGTTTTATTTCAGGCAAACCAAATGAAAATTCTTTACATGCTAGCGTTACATTGCTTGGCTGGACGAACGATAAACTGTCTTCCACATTTTAAAATATATCATAACAGTTTAACCAAAGATTACATAAAAAGTAATACGGCACATAGACAGAAAAGGTCTCTTGGTACACATTTCGGACCCCATTCTACTTACCTGGCCTCGAACGGACTAACATGTTATGTTTGTAGACCTGGATTTTATAAACGGGCAGATTGTACAGTAAACAAAACAACAGCTTCCTGTGAGCCGTGCCCAGAAGGAGAATACAATGGGAACTATAATATAGCCATGCGATGTGAAGCCTGTAGAAACTACTGCGTGGATCCGAACGCCATTATTGTAAATCAGTGCAATTCTACTGCCGACATAACATGTCGTTGTAAAGATGGTTTCTACAATCACTCTAAGGGGAGTGGGGAGTGGATATGTGTCCCTTTTAGTGATTGTCCGCCTGGACAGGTGGTATATTTCCAAGGTAATAATACATTAGAATATAATGAACATGTATTTGATTACGTAAAAGAAAACGTAGATCAGTGTAATATGGTTAATGTGAATGTGTATGAATGACGTATAACTTATAATTATTCAGTTATATATCAACGGCCTTAGCTTTTCTGGTATATGGGTGTCTCATTGGCAATCATATCTCATCTCTTTTTTTTATACTATTTGTTTTTTTCAAATCAAAGAGATGTGCCGGTAACATTATTTCAGATAAGTCAACACTATAGAAATAACTCAACTTACTGTTATTTTTTACAATTAATCTCTGCATAATGATAATTGATCCTTATCCGTGTAATTCTTTGAGATTGAAACAAACATTGGCGTTCATTATCACTGGACTAGTATATATTTGTTTAGGGGCCAGCTGAAGGACGCCTCCGGGTGCGGGAATTTCTCGCTACATTGAAGACCTGTTGGTGACCCTCTGCTGTTGTTTTTTATTTGGTCGGGTTGTTGTCTCTTTGACACATTCCCCATTTCCATTCTCAATTTTATTAATGTTTATTTTTTTTAGGTACAGCGACCAGTGATACACAGTGCTTACCATGCAAATCTGGAACATATTCGACAACTAACTCACTGGAAGATAAATGTTTACAGTGTTCCAGATGTACTTCAGACGAATCAATCAAACACATATGTGATGGAAAAAGCAACACCGTCTGTGAACCAAAAGGTAATCACCAAATAGTCATAACCTGGAAAAGTATATCAATTCTAATTTGACAATTTAGAGAAAATATGGTACCAAGGGTTAAATAAAAATATCGTGAGCTTTTGATAGAAAAACAATAATACAATAACTACGAAAAAAAATATTAAACAGAAAACTCAAGATTGAGCAATATGAATTATATACTCGTTAACTAATGGCACTGTTCTTAAAGTGTAAGCAGTAATCACTCGAAGAGTGACAACCGTACAATGGAGAAAGGTAACATAAAAATAGTAATGTATGATAATAGTTACTTAATATATTTTACAAATATTGATATTTTTTATACACACAAAGATTCAAAGATTAACTTAACCATGCAAAATATTACTACGCACGTGCAGTACATCGTTGAACTCAACCTATTTTCTTTTTCAGAACAATCACAGCCTTGGAAAACATTCGTGCCAATAATAATAGTAGTAGCTATTGTTATTGCTTTTGGTGTTCTTGTTTGTTTTCTACTACACCGAAGCGGACATCTAACAATTTTGAAAAGGAAATGGTATGTTTTGATGGATAATTATAAAAAAGAAGACGTGGTATGATTGCCATTAAGAAAACTCTTCACAAGATGACACATAAATTACCATATATGTTTATTTGACTTGTCATTCAATTTGCAAATGTAACTGGTTTTAGTTTAAAATGTTGATAAACTTTTATATTTTCATTTATTTTTTCTTGTGTGTTACAACAATTGTTTTCTACCTAAACGAAAAATTATGATTGAGGTGGGAAAACAATGACCTCCCTTTTTATACTACAAAATATTCAATTATTTCGAATCTTGTATCGAATAAATACAAAACATCGATCATAATCAATATTGCTTTTTATCATTTGTTCAAAAGAGAGTAAACCAGATTCTTTTTGTTTTTTAGTTGTAGTTTCAACAACAACAGTCATAATGAAATTAGTATTTCAGAAATTGGATCTCAAAGCGAAAATAACAGTAAGTTAAATTGAACATGCTTATCAATTCGTCTCAACTCGGCCGATTCCGTTCCCTAAGGAGAGTAGCGGATTCTACCGAGGATTGCCGAATGCATGCTCATCGTAAAAGATATTGATCAAATAAATAAAAATGATACAAATATATCAAAGACATCATCTCACAAAATTTATTTAATTTCATGTAAGATTAATGATATTCTTGGAAACTGTATCAGAAATGAAACGCACCCTTTATTGTGAACTTATAACTTCAGGGTCAAACAGTCAGTACCAAGTTTCATATAAAACTATTCATCTACTTTATCAGAACTACTTCTTTCATGATAGTTATTATCATGATTATCATTTTTATAATAATTATATCTTCAGATAATAATGAACAAATAGACCAAATATGTTCTAATATGCCCTCATCCAGTAACGCTCACGCTAATGATGAGGATCGTTCTTCTGCAGAACCTGAAAAAATGTGGTCTCCTGTTTTTCGACTTCTTTCTACTAGAATTAATCGTGATGAATGGAAAAATGTAATGAGAAGTTTATTCGGTAAGATTTTTTTTTGTATCAAACATATTAATGTTATAGTAACATCAATAGTCATATATATAAATAAAACCAATAATAGTTTACCGAAGTTCAAATTTTAAAATACTAGTTAATTAATTGATTCAAGTTTGCAAAATATTAATGTATCAAATTCTAAATAAAGGCAACAGTAGTTTACCACTGTTCAAAACTCGTCAATCTATGGACAAAAAACAAAATCGGGGTAACAAACTAAAACTAGGGGAAACGCATTAAATAAAAGAGGAGAACAACGACACAACATTAAAATGTAACACACACAGCAACGGACTAAGCATTAGACAAAATCCGATGAGAATAACCAATATAACATCAAAACCAAATACATGAAATTGGGATAGAAAAGTACCGTGACACGTCTTATAGTTTACCGAAGTTCAAATCTTAAAATACTAATTAATCAATTAATGCAAGTTTGTAACAGATTAATGTATCAAATTCTGAACGACATATTGTCTAAATTCAAGTTTAGAAAACAAATATTCTACATAGGCAGATATATGGATGATGGCATTCTAATTTTTGAAGGAACTAATAGTCAGTTGACAGAATTATTTGAGGTGGCAAATAGCCACCATACATATTTAAAATTCACTCACGAAATATCAGAAAAAGACCTTAAAATATACAAGGATTCACGATTTCAGTGTAATAAAATATTAGATACGAAAATATATTTCAAGCCTACAAATACATTCCTATATCTCCATAGGGGAAGCTGCCATAATCCACACGTGTTTTCATGTTTCATCAAAGGAGAGGTCATTCGTCATATAAGAAATACTAACAATGATAACGATTTACAACATGCACTCTCACAGTTCAAATTGAACTTGATGGCGAGAGGTTATCAAGAAGCTAAGATAAGGCAATCTGTAAATGAAGAATTACAAATTGATAGAAAAGATTTATTGAATAAATCAATACGTGGAAATACAAATGATATCCCACTGGTTTTAACAACAAAATATAATCCTTGTATTAGGAAGATTGAAAAAGCGATACTCAAACACTGGCACCTTTTGAATCATGATACGGATTGCAGAGAGATTTTTAAGAACAAGCCAATATTAGCATATAAAGGAAATAATTATTTAGCAGTTCTGCTAACTTCAACTAAAATAAGAAATTAACCCATTTATTGGAAATCCCTGAAGAGGTGGGCCAATAAATATATGGAAAACAAATTATAGAATCAAACTTTATTTTAATCAATATAGTAATACAATTATAAATACTTAGCCGCCGAAACATTAAATTAATGTAGGATTGATGCAAGCAGTTCTAAATTTTATTATATAAATAAGGGCGAATAGCCCATAGAGGTTTTTACTCTTGCATAGATAAATAATCATTATGTTAATGACATTTAATTGATGGGAATTCGTGGATGTTGAATGTCATGTTATTTTGTTAACAACATATACACACACACTGACACGTATTGTAACTTTGTTTTTATGAAATTCCCATTTAAACATAGTGAATACGTGAGTTATTGTACGTAATTTTTGTTTTCATATGATACGTTTTTAGTATTTTACTCTTCATAATTTTATTTTATAGGCCTCATTGTAATGATAATTGTTGTTTTTCTTTTGTAGCAACTTATGACGAAATTCAGCAAGTAGAGTGTAAAATTGACGAAATATGCCATGACTATCCAAATGACGTCAAAGAGCGTATATATCAGTGCCTTTTAAAATGGCTCAAACGTGCTGGTGATAAAGCTTTTCTAGATGACATTGTCTCGGCTCTTGAAAAAGATAATATGCTTTCGTTAGCGTACAAACTTGAAACAGATTATCCCATGTTGTTGCAAAAAAATTCTAATGAAAATAATAGGTTTCAAGGAGGTCAACTAAATAGTAGTTGTTGAACAATGAAGTTGGCATTACGATAGTTATACAGCAAAATTTAGGTGACCCTTCTTGATCTAAACGATGTTTGGATTTATCTTTTACCAAATTATCATTGAAAATCCCAGATCGATAACGAATTCTTTCTCCTCTCTCTAACACTTACCTTTTTGCTTTATTTCATAGTTTCTTTAGTATGTCGTAAATGCAAAGTCAAATGTGCAGTTTATCTGTGTATAATGTGCATCATAGCTCTGCATTTCTAACCAATAGCACAGAAAGCATGCATAAAACAAATTTCCAATAATTTGATATTTTGTCTGAAACTTTATATTTAAAGTTAACTTTTCTTTTGATATAATTAACTCATGCCATTGAAGTGTTGACGCGGAGGAGTAGATCATGTGTATTGTTACTAGATAGCCGTCCATTAATTTTATGAAACTTACTTCTATGAAGGTCAGAGGCAAAACGAAAGCTATTAAGTGATTTTTCATTTTTCTAGCATTGGTCTATACCACTGTTCGTGGACGGTATAATCAGCTCGGTAATCATTCCACGTTGATAATTGATAAAATTAGGCTTTAACTTCCACAAGCAGAGTTTGTGAACTTAAATAAATTTCATTAAAGGTTCAGTTTTGTTATACAGCATATTTACGTTTTTATTGATGAAATATTTGTATTTCAACATACATATATCAGACATGCCATAGTAACGGACTTCTTTTATTATGAAAAATATGTCTCCGTCCTCTTTTGAAGATAACAAAGACATGATGTACAGCAAATCATAATGTTTTTTATTTAGCTATTCTAATCCTTAATTACCTGGTTGATTTAAATTTATCACTTTAATTTCGATTAATGATTTATGCTTTATTTTTATTAAATATTACTGACAATTTATGACTCAATGATTTCGTTGAATGTACTATCTTCCTTTTGAGAGGGCCCTCATGGGGTTTTTGATTATGTGATTACTTGGCCGTTTTTTTAATGATTATTTGATTATTAAGCCAAATATTTCATGATTATTTGATTACCTAGGACTGTATTTTTAGTTTATGATTATTTGATTACTAAAGATAAGCAAACATTTAATGATTATGTGATTATATTGGCAAAAAATGGTTATTATGTGATTACTAGGACCCCCCATGAGGGGCCTCTTTTGAATATGATATCTTTTTAAACTTTGATTTTTCAAAAATTAGATTTTTTTTTATATTCACAAATTGAATCGGTCCTTGCTTTATTAATATTATAAGATTTATATATTTGATTTCATTTTCATTCGTTTATTATCATAATATATCTATTTAAAATTTATATAGCATATTTGATATTTTCTTTTGGAAAGTCATTTTCCCAAAGTAAAAAGTAAAACAAGGTATTTTGTATGAAACCGAACACGAAATGTATGTAGTGAAAAAAGATTTCAGGGTGGAATATTGGACCATTATATAATGTCTTGCAAATATTTTTTAGTAGGTTTTATTATTAGCTACAAATGTTTTTTTTTTCTCTTCAGTTGTACGCCACAATCATTCAACACGAACAAATATTTCTATAGTTGCAGTTATTACGATTCAAACTTGTCTATGGTAATTGTTTGACGATGATCTGATTAGATTAAGCATACATACTTATAGTTATATAATATATCATGCGCATTTCAAATAATTAGATGAATCTAAGTCCGCGATTATAATAATGCATCTTAAAAGAATTGAAAGATAATCGAATGCATTGTAGAATAAATATCAATAAGATGCTTACTATGATTTTACAACATAATAGACATTACAACTATGCAATTTACAATGTATTACCATAAAAAATCTTTTTTTATAAACATTTGTACGTTATTCTTTCCAAAATGTTGCCTTTAAAGGTGCATAATAAAACAAATCTAGTAATAGGCAACACAAGAGAGAGAGAGAGAGAGAGAGAGAGGGAGAGAGAGAGAGTTATCTAAATCAATTGTTATTTTTAATAAAAAATAAAATATTTTTTCTTTCTTTCCTTATTTCCTTATTTCTTCATATTGTAAACCCTGATCAGTTTGAAGTAAAAAAAAGTTTAAACTAATTCAATAAGGGAATATGCCAGCGACAATTACAAACCATGTGTCGATTATAGAATATCATGGTCAAAAGAAAACCACAAACAACTTGATCCTATTGATATTCAGGTAGGACTTCCCAAATATGTTGTTTCATTCAGTTTAATTTTCACAGGTATTTAAACGTATTCAAATTTCATAGAAAATATGCTTGCCAATTTGAGCATTCTTCAGGTTGTTATTATTCCGAGAAAAACATGGAAATCCGTTTAATTTATCTTTATACCAATAAATGAAACGAATGCAGTAACCACTATTCGATCTCAAAGAATCGCTGAATGGGAAATCGTTTTCTAATTGTTCCCTCTGAAAATCAACATTGTTTAAGAGATCAAACTCGCAAAGAAAAACAGAATACATAATAGTTGTTGCCTTATATGTAATCATTTGCACCTTGCAATATATACATTTTGTATTTTTGAATTAAAAGGGGTATCGGTGGCTTAGTGGTCTTAGTAGTTCTGAAGTAACTGAGGTTGTGAGTTCGAAACCCGCTCGTGCGGGTACACTCGAATCTACTCTTAATTGACTAGAATTGTCAGTTTTCCAATCGAAGGTCGGTGTTTTTTCCGGTCACTCTGGCTTTCTCCACCAATAAAAACTGACCGCCAGAAAATAACACAAAATGGTGCTTAAAAGTGGTGTTAAAACACCAAAATCAATCAAGCAATCTTAGAAGAAGAAAAACAATATGCTAGTAAAATTAACGTACTTCGGATTTAATAAGTAAATATCTTCAGAACGGGATATCATAACCCATTTGTCAGATATAAAACAATAAATTTAACATCCCGATTCTGATCGGGCGCGGCATAGTATATGCAGATACCACTAACCAGAAAAACAACTCACAATCAAAGATTTACATGCCGGAAGGGAGAAAGTCAGAGATGGCTTTATTTCTATACCCCAGCCAACGTTTTGGGTTCTTTTTTGGTGACAGTTTAGTAGGCAAGGAAATCCATACGTTGCGTGTATTACCTATTTGCTTTTAAATAATATCGAATTTCAAAAGCTAACGTATACATTTAAACCTCTCATAAATATTTCCTGGTTGCAGACACAATTAAATTAATATTTTTACAGACCTAGGCTGTCTCCTCTACTCGTTTTATTATTCACATCATCTGTACTGTATCGAACATCTTACGATGCGTGGGTCGTTTTAAATAACGAACGAATAAATATAAAGGTTGAAAGTTTTCAAATGAAATCAGAATGTAAAGATATATGAATGCTTAATAGCAGAATATATGTGAATGACAAAAAAGATGTAGGAACAATTGAGACATCGATCCAACAACATTAAAAAAAATTAAGAGATCAACCGACACGGTCTTCCCTTTTGTGATTCAAATAAGATGTACTTATGTATATCAGGCGGGGATTCCAGAAAGTCTTCGTTTACATAAAAATTAGTAAAAATGGTATGTGTTTAATTCCAACCATATGAAAACTCCAATCTACCGAAAGCACTTTTTATTAGCTTATTGAGTTTAAGATGAAGATGCAGTAGCGCAATGTTAGGTTGCGAGCACAAAAAATTGATTGGAAAACGTATTAGTTGAAACACCGGTTGGAAAGTAAAGAAATGGATCTGCTGTATCATCATTACATATAATTTTGTAAGGCGAGGGAGAAACATTTCTATTTACAAATTAAAGTTCAACTGTATGACCGAGTAAACTACATACACATTATATAATATGACGTAAGTCACACTGTTTTTGACACCTAAAAAAAGCGTTGGTAAATATTTATTCTGCCCGTTGTCATTACAGTGTCTTCATATCTATAGGTAAATCTATAGGTAAATCTAATACACATTTGTAACTTTAATCAAGAACGAAACATATCGATTTAATATTTCATTGACTGTCTGAATGTTTTGTGACTTGTTATGGTTGAAATCATCAAAAGTATAAATCTATGATATCTCCCCGATAAGCAACATATTTTGGTAGGCAAAGAAAATAATTGCACTTTTATCTTTTATAGGTATATCATAATTTTTTTATACTTGTTGTTTATAGCTCCTAAAATGTTTTGTCCTATAAATCTACGACTACGGCTACGGATGTTTTGTTTCATCTTATTCATTTTGAACTGTTTATTTTGTGACTTTCAAAGTTCAACCAATGACTTGAATAGACATATTTGCAATATCATTTACGGATGAAAATCGTGTCACCAACAATGATCAAAGCAATGTAAAGAATTCAGAAATATGTTATATCATTCAGTTATATTTTACAGGTACTTAAACGTGATTTAAATTACATGGTATAACTATTTTTGAATGCAGAAACGGAAAATCCTTCCCAAATAATTACTGCAAAGAAATATTTGTATCACGTTTGCATAAAAAGAATATTGTTAACTAAATTTCTGTGTTGTGAAAATCATAAACATAGTTTTTTTTTTTTATTAATCCATCAATTATAATTTATAACATTTACTAAAGTTATAATTGAATTGAAACTTTGACAATGGAATCAATGTTAGGATGCATATTGATGAATAGTGATACTATGCAGTAATCTGTCAGTTTCAATACGCTTGACTCCGCTTATAAATTTATAGTTACCTAATAATATTGTATTATTATACTAAACAAAAGGTTAAATCTCTCGACTCAAGATAACTGATTCTAGAAAATTTTCGCCTTTTTATGTACTCCCATTATGCTTAAGATACAAGTGCTCCAAGATGTACTAAAAATATTTTCGAGAACTTTATTTTTGTGTTGCTGTAATAAATTGATTGTTACTGGCTACATTTCTAGGGACCAGATACTTAAAGCGTATTCAGGACTACAACAAAATAACAATTACTTCTAATACTTCAATATGTAGGTTTCTGTAGGAAGATTTTTCAGATTGAAGGCTCTGGAATTTTTAATACTGGTTATTGAAAGTATGTTATATAGGTCAAACACGGCCCTTGAAAGAATTCTGTAAAGTGCACTGAGAGAGGCACTAACCTACATTGATCGAATTTAACAGATTGGGACTGACAATGTGTACAAATATGACAATGTGTCGCTGCTCGTGGAAGAAGTGCTTATAATTGAAAATTAAATTTAAACTAACTGACCGAATTAATTGAATTACATTATATAGTATGACGTAAGGCACACTATTTTTGGCACCTGAAAATAATGCGTTGGTGAATTTTCATCCCGTCCGTTGTCATAGTAGGGTCAAATACTTCTTTTATATACTAACGTAAATATAATACACCCTTGAATCTATAACCAGGAAAAAACTATCGATTTTATCATTAATTTCTTATCCGAATTTTTTGTTAATTGTTAGATATAATACCATCAGATCTAGAGGTATTTTACTAAGATATTTCCCCCTGGACACAACTATATGGTCATGTAAATTTTGGAAGGCAAAGATTGTAAATGCCCTTTAAGGTGTCTTTATCTATAAGTTCTCATTTTTATACAGAGAAACTACAACACTAATCATTTTTAGCAATCTTGCTTTAGAGATTCATTTCAAAACTGAACATGATTTAAGATAGAGTATCAAAGTTCAATTTTTAAAAAGATATTAAGCAGTCTTTAGAGTTTATTTAGTTTACAAGATTTTACCATCGGTACAGGCATCTACTGTCAGGTGTGCGTTTGTTAAAATTATGTGGTTAACCAAAAAATGCTATAAATAAAAAGTTGGGTTTTTTTATTTATTTTTAGATAACCTACATTTGAATTGAATGGACTATTTGATTTTGTCATTTGATGTGACGTAAGGCGCAAACAGTTTTTGACAATTGTACATACATGGTTGATAAATATTTATCGTGTTGTTCAGTTACAATCACTACTTCATTGCTATTTATTCATTGCCCTTGTATGCAAGTTTTATTTAAAATGCAATTGTTTTTATTTTCACGTGTTTTGAAATATTGTTGTTACAATGATAATAAAAATTGTAATAGCATTTATCTTACTCATGTTACTGGACTGGATTGAAAATTGAAAATGCGTTTAATTAGCGCAGCAATCATATCAACTGCTTAAATAAATATTCAATAATAAAGTTAAAATAACATGCATTTGTGTTCATATTCTTAATTTTGATGGTTTTTAAGGTGTTTGATGGAAAACTGAAAAGTCTAAACAATACACCATACATTCATGTAATTTTTATTTATCATAGTGGTCTTAGGAATATATTTGTAATGGGGATATAAGATGCACATGTAACTGATAGGGTTCACACGGTATTAAATAAAATTGGACCAAAAGAAACAACCTAAAGAATAAGATGATAATTATTCGTTATGGTTTTTTTTTAATTTATCAGTTAACTTTTATTTGTTATTTTTCTTACTTTTATCTAACTTGTGGACTTTGTTTGTATTAATAAGTTCCTCTTTTTTGTTCTTTTTGTGATTGTTTCGTCGGGTTTCAGTAATAGTTCATAATCAATCAATGCCTTTGACAAATATTTCATTGCTTATGATTGATTAGCTTTGTTAAATCTAAGCTGAATTATGAAAATTGCAATATCACCAGATATTCTAAAACCCGAGATAGTCATGAAATTAAAGTAAAATCGCTGATGTTTTTGTTGAATGGAAACTTTTTAAAAGTGACCAATTGATTTTAACTGGTACTTGTACCTTTGATAACAATTTACACCACTGGGTCAATTCGACTGCTGGTGGACGTTTTGTCCCCGATGGTATCACCAACCCAGTAGTCAACACTTCGTTGCATGATGAATGATTCGAAATACTAAGGATTTTCAAAAACCCGGCATATATTACCTAAGTCATATTTGACACAGCTTTTTGGAATTTTGGGTCCTCAATGCTCTTCAACTTTATTTCTGCTCTTCAACTTCGTACTTTATTTGGCCCTTTTAACTGTTTGGATTCGAGCGTCACTGATGAGTCTTTTGTAGACGAAACGCACGTCTGGCGTATATATACAAAATTTAGTTCTGGTATCTATGATGAGTTTATTTATAACTATTTTGATCTGACTGTTACTGATGAGTCTTGTTTAGACGAAACGCGTCTTGTGTATCAAATTATAAACCTGGTATCTTTTAAGGGTTATTTTTCATTAAATATCAATCTTAAATATTTCCTGATTATGTTATGTCATATAACTTTTATGTACGAAACATTTATGAAGACGAAACGCGCGTCTGGCGTACTAAATTATAATCCTGGTACCTTTGATAACTATTTACACCACTGGGTCGATGCCACTGCTGGTGGACGTTTCGTCCCCGAGGGTATCACCAGCCCAGTAGTCGACACTTCGGTGTTGACATGAATATCAATAATGTGGTCATTTTAATAAATTTCCTGTTACAAAACTTTTAATTTTTCGAAAAACTAAGGATTTTCTTATCCCAGGCATAGATTACCTTAGCCGTATTTGGCACAACTTTTTGGAATTTTTGATCCTCAATGCTCTTCAACTTTGTTATTGTTTGACTTTATAAATATTTTGATATGAGCGTCACTGATGAGTCTTATGAAGACGAAACGCGCGTCTGGCGTACTAAATTATAATCCTGGTACCTTTGATAACTAATTAGATACATTTTGTATATGTTTTTTATATGGTCAGCCTGTGATAATGATGATAGAATTGAGAATGGAAATGAAGAATATGTCAAAGACACAACAACCCGACCAAAAAGCAGATAACAGCCAAAGACCAACAATTGATCTTCAACGCAGCGAGAAAATCCAGCACTCTGAGATTGGACTCATCTTGACTCTGAATAAAAATGTGTACCAGTTCACAGAAAAGGGACATTATACTAAACTCCAAAACATATAAAGAACTTAAATTAAGAATGTATTGCTCAAGTAATTTTTTTATCTTGTTTCCAAATCATACTTTCAATTTGTCACATGTAACATTATGCTCTTCAAAATCTTAGCTATTTGAACTGCTAGTATTGATTCTTTGTATTGCGAGTTTTCTTCTTCTGTTGTACTGTGACACCACTGTCTCATGCTAGGGGAGTGTTGGCGAGCCTTCAAACTAGTTTAACCCGTCACATTATGTGTATGTCTGTTCAAAGTTAGGAGTCCTTAAGGTGTGATTGTTGTGGTACATACTGTGTAAATCTCCATGCTGAAATTGCCTGTTTCAGAATCTAAAAGATTATGGGTTATATTCATTGTTCGTACCCCAAAAACGAAATAGCATCATGTCATTGGTTGAACTTCAATTATCTAGGACGTTTGTCACCAATTAAAACGCTATGGTGTACACTTTTGAAAATATTTTCATAATACTTTATATTCTGAAACGGCGAATTACACATTAGTGCAATTCAACAACAGATTTGATATATTTTTATTAAGGGGGATCGGGACTATTCGACTGTACATAATTTCACACATGAATTACCATGCACACGAAAACTTTGTGTCGTAAATTCACTATTATTTTTTTTAATATTTTGATTGATAAAAAATGTTAAATTATTGTACTTTTGTCACTAGCAAATTATTATCGTTATTATGTGTATCTGTGAAAGACTCAATATGACATTTCACTCAATTTCAAACTTCGAATAGGCTCGAGCCTTAAACCGGTTATTATAATCACTCTAAAGGCAGTCGAGGATGGATATGTGTCCCTAAGTGCGAATGTCCCCCTGTACAGGGGGTATATTTTCAAGGTATCTCATAATATATATAAAACTTATTAGGTCTTTCCACTTTTCTGTGGAAAGACCTATTTTTTTCTTCTGATTATTTTTTTTTTTTCTTCCGCCTAATTTTGTTCTTGCGATAAACATTTGTTTCGCAATATGTCGCTTAGATATTTTGTATATGATATCGAACAGTTTATGCGCTTTTGAAATTTACCCTGCGTAAACAAATACTTTTCTTTGTAGGAGTTATCTCCCCAAACACTGTTTTCCTTGTTATCGCATCTCCTTCGCAACCGTAAAAGATTATGACAAATTTATTTTACAAAATTGCTCGTTATATCCTTGGCATGATTTGTCCTATTTTGACCGAAGCGATATGACCGCTCCATATGAGAGTTATTTCCCCTTATGCATCTGATATAAGTGATATGAATTTCTATCTTATAAATCATAAGTGATAGAGACCTAGCATCTTTTGATTTGAGGTCCTTGGTCCCTAAAAATGAAAATTAGGTCAAGGTCAAAGGTCAAGGTCATATTCTAATATTTGAATTTGGCTTATTTTCACTTATATCAAAAGACTGTATAAGATATCAACAAATTATTTTTACTAAATTGTTAGTTACGACATGTCGTAAGATGTAAATTTTGATTGCAAGCGTACGCTGAATGTAAAAGGGAGTTTTCTCCCCTCTTGTATTTAAAAATACGCGTTTGGTGATATAACTCATTAACTAAATATAATTAAGACCTATGGTCTTTTGATTTGAGGTCCTTGGTTTATGACCTTGAAATTGATCTCAAGGTCATAGCTTAATTTGACGTTCTAGATTTTGACCTTTGCTTTTATTCAATATGTGTACATGATAAAGATATACAACTTTTAGAAAAAGGTATCAAACCATTTAACCTTGAAAAAAAAAACCGGAAGTGACCTTTTGTAAACCGGAAGTAGCTATTTTTTTGTACTTTATTAATATAAAAGTATATAGAACCAGATATTTTTGGAATTAGTGTCAAGTAAATATTCAAATATAATCGGAAGTAACATTTTTCAAACCGGAAGTAACAAATTATCTCCCTTATTTAAAAAAAATGTATGGAAACAATATATTTTTGGAATCAGCTTACTAGGAGCTATCATTTGACGATTGAAATGACATTTTAAACTTAGTTTCACAACTTTTCATATCAAAATACATTGTTTTGATGGAAAGACCTTCAATTGTTCTCTGAACAATTGGTTTTTAATTATCACTATTTTTGGTCTTTCGGAATTAGATCGACAAATGCAAATAGTTTAGTGTTTAAGTTGATATATTTAGTTCTATATAAAGCAGAGTGTCTGAAAGTTCTAAGTAGTTACTACTTTAATCATTAGCAAGTCAACACTCAGGTTGTGAGTTCTAACCCCGTTCGTCCGGATGCACTCGACACTGGTCTTAATTGACTAGAATTGTTTGTTTTCCTATCGAAAGTCAGTGATTTTCTCTTGACTTCCTCCATGAAAAAAATGGCCGCCATGAAATAGCAAAGAAGTGGAGCTTAACACAAACTATCAAATCAAATCTATGTAACGCACAAACACATATATCGCTACTCTGGATTTTGTTCTAATCTGTTATTATTTCAAGTAAATTATACACTTTTATAATTTAAATGTTTGTTTGGTCAGGGTTGAAGATAAATTCAGATTTCGTAAATTGTATTCAAAGACATGTAATATTGTACTTGGAATTTGATGTTACATTTTAAACTATTTTTTATGGTGTTGACCTGGGTAAAAAAAGACAACACTTTGAATCCGTAATGCGATTGTACTACTTGTACTGAGTTTTAGCAATAGTATTTCGAAATGTTGATAATCTGCGTGTATGAAAGACTTATAATTATGGATCTGTGTTGACACAAACTGTTGATTGTATGCGATATTTCTGCCATTTTAGGTCTACTTCTTTAAATATAGTCGCTATTTTCACTTAAACGTTATCACTGAAATTGGCCGATACGTAAATCTTGAATTTTAATTGAGTCTGTCTATCAAAATTTGAAGTTTCAACTTCCGTGTACTGCGTTTAAAATCAACCTGTACATGTTAATTCTAAATCAAAGCGATCCTCATTGTCTTAATGAATAAATATCGAATTTCGTGACAGCTCACGGAAGAGATATGATAAAGATAATCAATTAAACTAGAGAACATCGAAAGATTAAATTCTTCTCAGGAATTATATAAAAGATTCAAGCTTTTTTTTCTTATTATTAAAAACGATAGATTTTTAATTTCTTAACTTGCAGACCAAATTATGTAACAGGATATGCAATTTTTTTTCAAGTACTCTGTCTTTAGGGACACCCGGAAAAGACACATAGTATCTGGTACATTCTCATTCACTTCCTCGTCAGAGGAGAAATGCAAATCATGTTTTGTCGATCTCCGAAACAGCGGTTACGTCCTCTTTACTACGCTACGTTGACTTTAACGATAGTTTAGCGAAGCAACGTTACCACTGTTTTGGAGTTTGATATTTTGTATGTTCATCTGGTCAAATCATCGACAAAACATTCAATGGAAGTCAAGATAGTTCTTGAATATATCAAGGTATATGCACACCATCATTTGATTGAGTGGAAGAGTTACCTTGATGTGAATAAAGGTTAACCCATTTAATTTTTGTTAATGTTTTTGAATAAAATGGAAATCCAAAATTCCAATGCTTATGATCGCTCTCGCTTTTATATCTGGATTTACGATGCTCAATTCTAGTATTTTTCTTGTTTTGTGTAGACTGTCCTTTGCCATGTTTTTTCAGGTTTTTTTTCGAAGTATGATTTAGATAATGTTTTTGTATCTGTTGCTTCTTTCTTATGATAGGGAAAAAAAAATTCTAAAATTTACAGCAACTGGGGCAACAATAGACAAGTGATTATACCATCATCACTAGTCTTAGAAACACTTTTAAAAATCTGTCATGAACACAAATTCCCTTACCGAAAAATACATATAAAAAGACCGAAAGGGATTGTTCAGATCTGCTACCGACATCCAAATGACGTCGTAAAACAAGTATATCTCAATGTTTGCTTGATTGAAAGAAACGTGCTGCCGTTGATGCTTACCTTGATGGTATCAATGCTGTTTTTCAATAAGAAAACATGAAGGAAATGACCTTTGATCTTCAGAACAAGTATTGAACATTGGTGAATATCACTCACAATTTAGAAAATATAGATTTACTGAATAAACAGACATTGAAAGTTGATTATGGAGGAAGAATATACACTTCAACATTCGTTGTATGTCATTCAAAGCATCAACATATTTTTATATATATAATTTAAACCGTGTTTTTGCGAGGACTATAAGTTGTTAGTTTGATAAATTGATTAATCAATTTTATTTGTTTATTAGATTGATTGATAATTGAATGTTTGGAGTCTTTTGTATTGAATTTTGTTTTAACTGTGAATGAATGAACAACATAGCATATGATTATTTGGTTGAAAAACGGGGAACATAAATTTAAAATATGTATCCATTTATGTCCACAGATATACTATTTTTATAACATATTGGTTTCTTATAAATATTTTTTTTAAATCTGACAATAATATTATTCAGCATATAAAAAGAAATTTTATTATGATTATTAACCAAAAACTCTTGAATATCAACATTATTAACGATTAATTTGAAACGAAATGTAAACATGCGACAACTACCTAATTGCATATTAAAACAAAAGAAATTAACGAAGTTGGATTAAATTAATTGCTTGCATGTCAAATATTCTTTTGCTCTATATTAACGAAGCTTAGTTTTTATCTAACAATTAAAAGATGCATTAAAGAGGATTAATGGTTCATTATATTCGCCGTATGAATATAGTATAAATATAGTATTATAATTTCAAGTGTATACTACCCTTGTTTTTAGGATGACCTTAATCAAATACACTTGAAACCAAGCATTGGACAAGCTAGACATGAAATCGTTTCACATATGTTTTACGGTAACCATCAGAAATTCTATGACCAAAACATTTTGTCCGTGTCACAACTCACATAGCGTGATATTTTAGTAGTCTGATATATACATTCGATATCTGTGTTACAATTAAATAGCAGCGACAATTGGCTGCACTTTGATATCTTTATATACCGAAATATAAGTCTGATTTGTAAGTTTATTTATTTGATTCATATTCCAGATTATGAAATTTTGAGTGAGTGAAGAATCGCATAGCGGTTGATAGCATACATGCAAAGCAGGAGACGCTTGCTCTACCGAAGCACCAAGGATCACTCCTATTGGAGTCTCTGTACTCTCTGCTGTTTTTGTTTATATATCGATTTGCAGTTTTTGTTTATATCTCGATTTGAACATCGGTTTATTACTGTTGCAT
>CM034359.1:34308977-34356017 GCA_019925275.1 Mytilus edulis
TCAAATTATCCCAAATATAATATCTGCTGGACTTAAAGGTAATTTTTTTACATGATAATCTAACGTTTAATTTACCAAACCGTTTCTGTTCCAGAACTATTTTACTCCATCATTTAGTGTTAGAGAAGTATGCGGACCTGTAGGCAGATCAGGCCTTGAAGGCATAAAACTTTGCTCAGTGCTTGGAGCACAAAAATCATGCTCGAAACATGAAATCCAGCAGTTTGATTGGTTGATTTTCTAGTCTGAGAACAAAAATCATGCTCGAAAGTTTTATGACCGTGAGGCCAGAGCTGAAACTGCTGGGGAGTTTGCTAATTTACTTGCATTTTTTATGTATGTTTAAGAAATTTTATTTTGTTTCAGAATCATTGTTTGATTTTAAATGTTGGTATTTTATTCATGTTAATTGTTATCACATTTGTTTGTTTTTTTGTTGTTTCTTGATAAATACACTACAGTACATTGTTGAGGTTCTCTCTTTGCAAATGTATGGTGATTTTATTTCTTGTGATACAATTTGTTGACCCTTTTTCCCTATAATTTGCGGTGTTTGTTTATTTTAATGAGATGGTTTAAGATACTGATATTATAAATTATCATTATTCTCTTTTCATAAGTCCTCAAGATCTCATATCAGCTATATAATATTACTTTGTTATATCACATATCTAATTTTTTATTAACAATTTTTGCTCAATTGCCTATTAATCCTTCATCCATATATTTGCTTGGTTGAGCAAATATTTATATGCAGCTTATTCATTATCTTGATAGTAATTTTTTATACGACCGCAAATATTTTTGCGTTCGTATAATGGTATGATGTTGTCTGCATCATTGTCTGCATTGTCTTTCCGAAGTCACATTTGGTGTCTGGACAATTACTTTAGTTTAAGTAAATAGATCTCTATGAAATTTTATTAAAAGGTTCCAATACCTCAAAAGGAAGGTTGTGATTGATTTTGGGGATGATTGTCCCTACCGTTTTGGAATTAGGGGCCCAAAACAAGCATTTTTCTACATTCAGGATATCAACTTGTGTATAAGCATTTCAATTGCTTTGAAATTGTACCACAATGTTTAATACCACAGGTAGAAAGTTTGGATTGATTGTGGAGGTTATGGTCCTTAATGTAAAGGAAATTTAGGCCAAAAATGGGGCCAAAATAAGCATTTTGTTTAGTTTTCAGTCAATAACTTGTGTTTAAGTGTATAAATCTCTCTGAAATAATACCACAAAGGGATGGTTAGGGGGTTGGTGGGTTATGGTTCAAATCATCAAGCAATTAGGGGAAAAACAACTCCATTAGAAATTTGATGTGAGATTATTTTTTTGATAAGGAAATGGGGGAGGTGAAAACAAATGTTAAAGGGGGGGGGGGTAAATTTTTCTCATTTCAGATTTCAGAAATTAAAAAGAATTTTCTACAAATATTTTTTTGAGGGGATTAACATTCAACAGCATAGTGTGTTGCTCAGTAGCAAATAAAAAATAAAATAAGTTCAATAGACCACATTCATTCTGTGTCAGAAACCTATGATGTGTCAACTATTTAATCACTATCCAAATTCAGAGCTGTATCAGGCTTGAATGTTGTGTCCATACTTGCCCCAACTGCTCAGGGTTAGACCACTGCAGTGGTATAAAGCTGTGCCCTGCGAAGCATCTCGTTTTAATACTGAAAAGTCAGTAGTGGATTCAGGATAGGATGTACAGGGCTTAATCCCCTTTAAAAGGTAAAAAAATAACGTTCTCAGGTTTCTAATGGTTATTACATAAAATCATCTAAAATATTTTCCAACTTGCTCTGCTGATCAGTTTCTGTTATGTTTACTAGAATAATACCTGCCCTTTTACAAAACCTGGATAGGTCCCAAAAATGGCACTTTTTTGGTTCACTTTTGCTCATTTCATGATAAATCTACAATTGGGACAATATTCCCTGGCTTTAATCAGATGTTTTTAAAGAGATCAATAGTCAAGGCAAAATTCAGTAAAAATTAAATCTGCATACCAGTATGGCCCCTTGAAATTTTGTAGCTTAAATTCCTCAAATTAACCTTTTTTTTACAGTATACATATAACTGTATGTAGCTAATTAGTTTTATTGGTCTTATTTTAAATCAACTTATTCCAGATATCTGTAATTGCAACACTGAAGTGAAATATGAAAGACAAATTGCAAAATAGGTCACCATGAAAATTTCTGAGAATACACTTATTAAGGTGGTACCTAACACTACAGGAGATAACTCTGTAAAATCAGCTAAACGTTTTAATTACGTTGTGTTGTAAAGGGAATATTAAGCTTCTGAAAGATCAAAATTGGTGTTTGTCAAACTGCTATATAACCAGTGTATTTTTTCTGGCAAAACGGTTGGTTCAAAATTTTTGAAATTTTTATATTTTTGTTAAAGGGTCAAAGTAAATACTTTGTCAAAATTTTATCAAAATTAAACGTGCCAAATTAATTTTAGTGAAAGTGTTAGGTACCACCTTAAGTAACATTAATTTATTGATTTTTATATATTTTTTTATAACAGTTTTTTAACTTGTAAATCAATCTGGTCTGTTTTATGTAAATGTATTTTTTGTAACAAATCATACATTTTTTATTGATTTTATATTTTTGATACTTATATTACATTTCAGGGCTTGCCCATTCTGAACTGTTTGCTACCAAACCCACATTACTACTAAAGGATTTCCTTACAAATAAACATGTTAAAGTTGTTTTATCTAGAGCTAGTTGTTATACTCTTTGTAATCAGTCATTAAATCTACACCACAGTCTCCTCCTTTTTGACAATCTTTAAATTTTCATTTTACCTGCTGAGCTTGGAATGTTTATTTTTTTTTAATAAAGATAGGTGCTATACTTTGTCTATCATTTGCATGCAACTTGTTTGCTTGTGAATTCTTGAAAGTGATGTATTCTGTCATGACTTGCATTAAAAGTATGTGTTATGACAGAATAATTTCTGTATTTTTTGCCTTTAACATGTTTAAGGTCAGAAAGCTACTATTTTAAAGATTACTATTTAAAAGCAACAGTATTAATTATTATGGAAGCAATGATTCATCAACATGTTATTTAAGAATAAATTCATCTGGTTGATCTATCTTTTCTATCATATCAGTGTTCTTCTGAATAACTGAAATCTCTTTATTCAAATATTACTAATTTTAATATTCGAAATATTCAACCATATGAATAGGTAAATCATAGAAGGAAATATTGAAATTGATTTTCACTTCCATATCTTTTATCTCTCTATCAATACTATCTATTAATGTAAACTAAATTCGTTAGCCCAGGGAAATGTCGTAACTTCAATTTTATATATAGAAATGTACAGAACATTACAATTAAACCTACAATCAACATACCAACTTTTTTACCTTTGACTGTATCTTAATTTTTACAATGGACAAATGGCACTTGTATGTCTATGTTTTTTTATGCAAAATATTCATATAATCATTGTTATGTTATGTTTATTTTATCATTTATTATATCCTATGGCAATTAAAATAAAAGAATGAAATAACTCAATAATTCCATTTATATCTGAAAGCTCTTCCGATTTTTATATTTGAAAGCAATTGTAAAAAATCCAAAGTCATCGGTTTCAACTCTCCATGTATTCTTGGAAGCCTCTTAAATTTCTATCCAACAGAGAAGTAAAACCTCCCTCTTTGAAGAAAAATTCTATTCTGAATATTCATTTCATTAAGCTTTATTTCATTATAGGTAGATGCATATTTATTTACAGAATAAATTTTGCAGGAACTACTTAAACACATTCATATATAATCTAAAAGCATTTATTATTCACATTCAACGTTCTTTTAAGAATAACGCAGAATAAAATAATGATTCTGCTTTTGTGTTATCTATCTGTACATCACATTTCATATTCAATTTACTCTAATAAAGAAATGCTACGGAATATAATATAACAAGATTTTGATAAAATGATGCATGTCATTAGTGCAAATATACGAAAAAATTAAATGAGAGAAACATTTTTGTGTAACCAACCATGACCAAGAAATACTTCTTATTTTTTGTTACACCTTGTTTGAGAAAAAAATAAACAATTGATATACAAGTCAAGTGAACTGCATAACAAGCAGGATATTTGGACTAATTAATATAAGTAGATAAGTGATATACGTCAAGGATATAGAACCTAACAACAAAATGCAGTTTGTTTTACTTTCTTCCGTTCTAATTTGATAACGACACATCCGTATGTTATGTTTAACTGTCCCCAGAAACAATTTGGGAAATATATTTTGTATTTTGTTTTTCTTAACCATCACAACACAAGCAGATCAGTAAAATAGATACATAGTAAAACATACACAAATGAAATATAATTAATTTTGAATAACTGTATACACAAAAATTTCGAATCAGAACAAACTCATTGTGTGATATAAGTCATGTTCTTGTATGTTATATTAGTTGTTTTTTATGTCAAAAAGTAAGGCTTTTCCGCCTTCATTATTACAAACAAGTAGAACATTTTCGTTTCTGTCAAAATGAATTACACTCGTCTTATTCAGATCATCTGACTCAATAAAAAGTTCTTTGTAATGTTTTCCATCACCAGATACAACAAATACAGTGTTTGAATTCAAATCAGTTACATATATATTGTCCTTCTCATCTGCTGTTACACTGTTTAAACTTTGATATTTTTCATTTTCAAACTTCCACACTAATTTTCCATCCACTGAGCAGCGGTATATTGATGTTTCATATATGCAGACAAACATGTCCCCTTTAACGATTATGTCGACGATATGTTTTGAAGGTGAAGGTATAAAAGACCGTATTATTGTACCTGCCAGATCCATCACACGTACTATTCCCTCACCGATAACAACGTACAGGGTATTATCATCATATGATATTGCACGACAGTGTTTACGGGTTTTGATTGAATTGATGACCTTATCTGTATATATATTTATCAATTGTATGATTCTGCCTCTACAGGATACTGCCACAGTGTCACTGTCGATCTCTGTAATATGCCATGGTTTGCTATGCAGAGGTATGTGATGTTCACCAGTACCATCTGCATTACAAATGATAAGTTTGCTACCATAAAAGTCGGCGAATACTAATTTATTGACTATTTTGATACAGTCCATAATGCTTGATTCATAACCTGGCATTTTAACCTGTAACTGTTGACACAAAGTGACAGAAACTGGAAAGTAGTATTTGACTGGTGTTTCATCTGTGGCAGGTATATTTTCTGAAATCAGAGGTATTCAATTAATCACTTGAGCAATTATTGCTTAATTAGTTTGCAAGAAATTACATGTTGTACCATATCTATTTTGTGTTTACTTTTTTCTGAGCATTACTGATGAGTCTTATGTAGACGAAACGCGCGTCTGGCGTATTAAATTATAAGTCTGGTACCTGTGAAAACTACTTAGTATTTATTCCACTGGGTCGAGATCACTGCTGGTGGTCGTTTCGTACGCGAGGGTATCACCAGCCCAGTAGTCAGCACTTCGGTGTTGACATGAATATCAACAAAATGCTTATCTTATAAATTTACTGTTTGCTAAAGTATGAGTTATTCAAAATACTAAGGATGTTCTTATCCCAGGCTTATAATACCTTAGCCGTATTTGGCACAACTTTTTGGAATTTTGGGTCCTCAATGCTCTTCAACTTTATACTTGTTCGGTTTTCTAACTATTTTGATCTGAGCGTCACTTGCGAGTCTTATGTAGACGGAACGCGCATCTGGCGTGTCAAATAATAAGCGTGGTATCTAACTATCACGACCTTAAACTTTCTCTAATTTTTTGAATTGTTTTTTCACTTTTTGAATTTTGACAAAACTCAATACAACTCAAAATCAAGTTAAGCAGAATCAAACCACAGCCTTTAAAGCAAGGAAAACCAGTTATATTTGAAAGGGATTGAAGTATAAAAATGTGTTCAGCATATTCGTGTTCTCGGATACTTATTCGATATGATAAGTTATTTTTTTGACGCTATCTATTCAATTTATTTGCTAGATAAAAAGTGATTTAAAGACATATTTTGTCCTTACTGCATTGGACTGCAAAAATGCCATGATTGATAACAATAACATTAACGAACACTTGTTTTGTCTACATCAGTGGCGCTTACATTAACACATTTTGAAAAGAAACTTAACAGTTAAAAAGCATTGATTACCTACTTTGTCAAAATAGAGATTCGACCATTTATTTCTACATTTGAAAATGCTTGTACCAAGTCAGGAATATGACAGTTCTTGTCCATTCTTTGATGCGTTTTGTTATTTGATTTTGTTACGTGATTATGGACTTTCCGAATTGATTTTCCTCTAAGTTCAGTATTTTTGTGATTTTACTTTTTATTTCTTGAGATATAAAATCTAAGGATTAAAACAGTTAAATGGTGTTTTATCAAAATTAAAGTTAGATATTACCATTGGACGTCTTTTCGTGAATATGCATTCATCTGATATTAAGATATATTCTTATTTGGTTTTCTTAGTCTAAATCTTTTCTCAGATGGGTCATGGTGCGCAATTCATTCCAGGTAGATTATAATGGTTGTCTTTTCTTCAATTCATCTGTTCATATCTTAAACCTGATATGTATTATGGCTCATTTTGAAGCTGAGATATTTTCACACAGGTTGTCAAATTTTGAGGATACAAAAGATGATTCATATTTTCCAAACTGGGAAAGCGCACAAGGAACAATTGGATGCCGTTAAAACAAGTAAAAGTTACGTATTTTTACAAATAGTTAAGAACTCCAAAGTTTTTACAATTTTGTTGCGCTTTTTATTGATCAATTACCAAAGATACAATCATGTCCAACATCCTTGCATCCAGTCTTTTTTTTTAATTAATCTGATTGTCGAAGTAAATATCGGATATTAATAGGGGTATGTACAGCGAACAGACGGGCGGGCGGCTGCCAAACAGTGTTTCCACCAAAACGCGTTGACAATGTTTTTCATCTTGTCCATTCGTTTTTGATGCGTTTTGTTATTTGATTTTGCCATGTGATTATGGACTTTCCGAATTGATTTTCCTCTAAGTTCAGTATTTTTGTGATTTTAATTTTTACTGTAACAAAATGAAGGTCTAGTTCAACTTTCAACATTTTAGTATTTTTCCTTTTTGAGTTATCGCCATATTTAATATCCAAAAGTGGTATTTTTGAATATTTTTCTTTTGTCATATTATGACTAAGGTAAAGTATATCATGTATATGGCAAATGTCTTATCTCACAATTATGATTGATGTGACAGATTTATTTGAAAATTTTCTATTTCCTAAGTGGTGATGATTATAAGCTATTGTACATATAATAAACATTTTGAAGTTAATTACATTACTCATAATTTTATGGTGTGTTTGTTATTCTGTAAAAAATAATTTTCTGAGTGATACATGTATATGATTGTTGTGTCTGTTAATTTCAATGTTTACTTGACACTGTTTGGGGTTCTAGATATGAAAATTCATTAGATCATAATCTATTATTTATAAGTTAAAAAGTGAAAATTAAGATAAGATAAGTTGCAGATCTATATTAGTATGTTACAAATGAAAGAAAAAAATATTGGCAACTATCAACTATATATAAAAAGTTTGATTTTGATTTCTACACTAAGTGATATAACACACATCTGTTCATTTTCCATGCAATCACCCAATTGTCATTGAAGTGATAACTTTTATTTATATTTGATTATAATTTAAAAATAAATATAACATCAAATCTCTTTAAATCATATCTAATTTTAGAGTCTATGGTGAAATCATATTCAATTTTAAATTTACATTATTGGTTCATTGAAATAAAGTTTGATTTTCGAACAGAAATGTTTTAACTTAGAAGTATTTCATCAATAAAATTGAAATATTTGGGTTCTTTGATATGCTGATTCTGATGTACTTAGAATTTGGATATTGTCCAATAATATGTAAATGTTTAATTTCAAATTTTCGGTTCTTTGAACACATTTATTTTGTGTCACAAACCCATGCTGTTTCAAATATTCAATCACAATCCAAATTCTGACCTGTTTTAAGCTTAAATGCTGTGTCCATACTTGCTCAACTGTTCAGGATTTGACCTCGGTATGAAAATCCGGTTTGCTGTCTCTTTGACAGCCTCTTGTTAGTTTCTCAAATGGAGGCGCATTAAGGATATGACACAGATAGACATATCGTTTGAAATTTATCTTTAGCAATCTTATACTACGTGATTTTTTTTTAACATTGTGCTACATAATATTATTAGATATATAATAAATGAACTGCAACAGTCGTGTCGGGCATAAAATGAATGAGTGAATGAGTATTGCTTACCGGTGTAAGAAAGGTGTGATGAACTGCTCAATGCTTCTCCAGCTACGTTTGTAGCTTTACAGACATATATTCCTTCATCCTCTTGATTGAAGTCTATTATAGTGAGTGAAGGAACATCAGCATTTCCCCCGGTGTACTTTCCTGAAGGTAAGTTGATTATTGCTTCTGCCCCATTATTCACTCTCATCCATGAAATAATTGGTGGTGGCTTTCCGGAAACAGAACACATCTATGTTTGAGCTTTACCTTTGACTGCACTCTGTCTTTCAGGCGAAACTATGACAGTTGGCGGTTCTGTAAACGTTAATACACATGTCTTCGTATATTCCCATTACGACCAACAAGTAATAACATAGAGTTCTTAAATAGACTTACGTAATTTTCCGCAAAAGCTGTCTAAAGCGAAATCGTTGACAAAAAGCATGAATTGTATTATATAAGTGAATGCGAGACACTTCAATATCAAACAAAAAAATTAGAAAATTAAATCAGTAAAGATCAAATTAGAGAATCGATTTTTCTGAACAAATAAGTTGTATTTCTGTATACTTCACATTCCTTTTTTGGGGGTGGCAAAAATTAGCCTTCATGGTAAACAGAAAAATCGGAAACATAAAACTCCTTATATATGAAACCACTATTATCGAACTGGTAATGTGATTTTGAAGAATTCTGACGGATAGTTAAGTGATATTCAGAATTTGAATTTCTTATTATAGAAAAAACTCTTCTTGGTTAGTCATTTTGGTGCCGCTTTTGCTTGTTTTTTTCATCGCAAACCTGCATCACGTTTCAAAAGTCACGAATCTCTGGTAGTATGCAATTTCCGAGCTGGTCAAACCTTGCCATCAACAGAGTATAAAGTAAAATTGGGAACCTGTATGGTTAACACAGTCATAGCTGCTTTAACCTATAACACACGTTTGGAAGAGACATGGTGCATCACATTCATATTTTCTTCTTTTAGATAACAAATAACAATTTTATGTTAATTTCTTAAATATGTCAATAAAGTCAGATTTATGTGCAAATTCAAAAGGTCATACAGATTAAATATCGACATTTTAATTTCCTTTGGTTACCTTAAAAGTGTTACTATACCCTTTCTTATTCTTAACCAATCAATCCATAAATTATCTTTTTAAGTGTGTGTCATTTTATTTAAAGTTTATTTTAGGCTGATTACTGACATGTTTATTGTTGGTCATTGTAAAACAAATCTTGTAAGATATGTGAACAGCTGCAATTGTCTCAACAATGTACTTGATTAATGCGTTTCTGTTGTGTGTTGGTTTACAGAGACAGGACTATCCAATTCTTCCGTGGCACCTGATCACCCTCAGTTTTCGGTATAATTCGTACGGCTTATATAGTCTTTAGATTTCAATGTGTGACACTATTAAACTCAATAGCTAAGACGAACTGTTTTATTCAGTGTCTAGTTACAATCTGAACTGTCTTCTTAGGGACAAATTTTTTTATACAACTACGAACGTGACTTTAATTTAGAAAGAATTTTGTTTATGATAGGTACTTATTTCCCCGAGGGTATCACAAGACCAGTAGTCAGCACTTTTTGTGCTGACATGAATTGTCATTGATATGGTTATATTTATAAATTTACTGTTTACAAATTTTTCAATTTTTTGAAATACTAAGGCTTTTCTACCTCAGGCATAGATTACCTTAGATGTATTTGGCAAACCTTTAGGAATTTTGGTCCTCCATGCTCTTCAACTTCGTACTTTCTTTGGCCTTTTAAACATTTTTGGATTCGAGCGTCGCTGGTGGGTCTTTTTTTGACGAAACGCGCTTCTGGCGTATATACTAAATTTAGTCCTGGTGTCTATGATGAGTTTATTTACTGATTTAGTCGATTGGTCAACAACCCAGGTAAAAAATAAAGAATTACATGTGCGAGGACATCAGTATGCTGATTTATGCATTTCCATATAAGGTAGTGATCCCGACCTGTTAAAAAGTGATGCTGTACCCATTCTTGTTCGCCTCTTAAGTATAAGTCTTTTTTGTATAGTTATAATACCTATCTTTGAATAAGTATAACTCACCGACGTATATAAGGATTGATTTATTGCTCACAGTTCCTCCAGCCTCGTTTGTAGCTTTACAGACATATATTCCTTCATCCTCGTTATTGAAGTCTATTATAGTCAGTGAAGGAACACCAACATTTCCCCCGGTGTACTTCTCTGAAGGTAAGTTAATTATCGCTTCTTTCCCATTGTTCACCCTCATCCATGAAATAATTGGTGATGGCTTTCCGGAAACAGAACAAGTCAATGTTTGAGCTCTACCTTTGACTACATTCTGTCTATCAGGTGAAACATTGACCTTTGGTTTTTCTATAATAGCAAAAAAATATGTTTCAAACTAAAACGTTATTTGTACACATGATATTTAGATGTATTAAGTATTATGTGGTCCAAAAAGATATAAATTTGGAAAACAAATTGTTGTAACTTCCATACCTAATTGGCAAACAGACTTTGGAATCAATTGTGGTATTGTTTTGATAAAGCTAAATAAAGGCAACAGTAGTATACCGCTGTTCAAAACTCATATTAAATCCATGGACAAAAAACAAAATCGGGGTAACAAACTAAAACCAATAAACAGTAGACATCATTTGTATTTCTCAATTGTGATTGCGAGAATAAATCATATAATCACATCAAATTTAATTGGCTTTTTATTAAAAAAACCTCGAGGTATTGAAAAGTATTGCAATTTATATTCATATATGTTTTGAACTGAGAAAGCTATCAAAATAGTACAGATATTGTTTTATTTAACACATTGAGAATATTTGCCTGTTAATATTAGATATAATTGTTATGCCTTTTTTTAAAGGCAGTGCTTTAAGGCCTGACTTTCAAGTCATGAGGTACATCTTTTCATACGCAAAATCTATCTAGGGGGTCTTTTGGCCAGAAATAGATCCGTTAATGTTCAATTTTCTCCTCTTCTTTTCATGGTATGATATGGTTTTTGTTTTTTTCATTTGAATTGGGAAATAAAGAAACGATCGGTGTGTATTGTTTGTTTTAAAAAACTTGTTATAAATGTGTATTTTGCATTATAAGCAGTCAACCTGATTACAATCTATCATTATTTGTATTCCGTGTGGAAAGAGGTCGGGTCAGTTTCGAGTGTTATCTGACATCTAAAGATTTTTTAATCAGTTCAGACGTTGATATAACAATAAAAGGTCGACTGAACATGATTAATATTGCATTTTCTATAATTAAAAGCGGAATTGGGTTTATGAACGAGATACATTTGGTACCGTAAGCGTTTACAATTTCGTTAGTTATGTATCTTGTGTACGTATTATCCTGGTTCCCGCTACTACGTTCCGGGAATTAGCTATTTGATATATGTGTAACATTACGATCGGGTACCAGTCAATCTACGCGTGTATGTATATATGACACAGTACGTTCTATGTTGCTGTTGGGAGAATTTTGATTAAATTCCAAATGCTCATAGAATAAGAAATATAATCTAAACCGAATTATGTACCTTCTTCTGAGTAATTTATTGCAATATAACTATAAATCCCTTTTGACAAGAGAAATCTCACTTTTGTCAGAAATATTTTTTCACATGTGCAACTTAGGTAATCACGTGTGGCGGCCATATTGGTTTGTTGACAAATTTTTGAAGAAACCTCTAAAACTATAACCTAAACATTGATAGTCTTCCGAAAACGTAAACTTTATGCAATACTATTTTATCATTCATGATTATTTTCATAAATTTAAATTTGATTATTTAAAAAAAATAAATTATAACAATTACGATTTTAGATTAGAGATTCTACATAGACATGCTTTGATCTATTTATAGCCAAATTAGTTTACCTGTGTGAAAATGTAAATAATGGATATTAATTTGTTTACTAAACAAGTAAAGACAAACTATAGATGGAAGATAATAATTCACATAAATATTTCAGGACATTTCATTTATTTTAAAGAATATAGGATTTAAAAACTGTAAGTGCAAACAAGGATTTGTATAGTACTATACAAATCCTTGGTGCAAACAAATTTAATCATTACATAATCAGCTGATAATTTTTTATGCTAACATCGCAAACATCGTGGTGATGTAACTGATAAAAATCACTCCATCAATCCTCCAGCCCTTTCACATATTAAGTAATAGATCTACTTATTATTGTAGAATATTCAATGAATATAGATTCATCGGGTAGTCGGATATTTTTTAGCTGAGCATTTTTGGGTACAAGTCAAATCGGCACCTGGTCAAATCGGCCCCCATAGAAAAAAATCAAATCGGCACCTAGTTAAATCGGCCTCTAGTCAATCCGGCATCCAATAATATTTGGACTGAGACTATTATGCTTATTTATTGACATAATACTTGTTGTAACATTTTATATTTTTGTATGCAATTAAATCATTTAAAGGACAATGCACTATTCTTACACAAATAAATAAACCCTGGTCCGCTAGCTACGTGTTCATCTTTTCTACCAATTTAATAACTAGAATCATGCAAACAGGATTAAGAAAAAGGCATGTAAGTTCATTATACAAATATGACACTTTTTCTAGACAATCCAGATCGTGAAAAATACTTTGCTAAAAATTGTAATGTTTAAAATTGTTGTTGCACACTAAAAAAAACACATGGGAACTTTCAAAAGTTGTTGGGTATCTATGTAACAAGTCTTACCATCTTTATGTCCAATTTATGGGCATTATGTTTTCTGGTCTCTCTGTTCCTTCATGCTTCAGGTTAAAGTTTATGGTCGAGGTATTTTTTTATGAAGTTGAAATCCAATCAACTCGAAACTTAGTACACATGTGTTCCTTATGCTATGATCTTTCTAATTTTACTGCCAATTTAAAGATTTTACATAATTTTCACAGTCTACTGAACATAGAAAATTATTGTACGGATTGTTTGAAGAAAAAAAGTACATCATAACGATAATGGAACAAAGCAGCCCGTGTTAGTTGGGCTGTTTTTATGGTAATTCAAGTTACCTTTCATTCGCCTTCTTCAACCTCAGAGCAATCAGCTCTTTGATTTGTATCTGTTAAGAGTCTTATACTAGATTTTATTTTTATATAAATAAATTTATATTGTGTAATTTAAGAACTTGTATTTTGCATAAGGATGCATAAATGAAAGTGGTGCAATTCATTTTGCTTTGATATATAGATTTGAATTACAATTGAAAATGATATTGTAATGCATATAAAAATAAGGAGAAGTGGTATATACATGATATTTAGTGAGTTTATCAAACTAAAGTGCATAAGAAATGGGTATAAGCAGTTACAGGTACTACTGTACAATCTCCAACAATGAGAAAAACTTATACCTATTGAGAATTTCATAGATTTACAAGTTAGTTTTGTTTTTGCGTTGCATCATTTTCCTCTATTGTCATGTTTGTCTTAATTGCAAATATGGGAAGTGGTTAAAATGCTAATGAGACAGCTGTTTTAAATGACCACCAGATGTCATTGTTTTCTAAATGAAAAACTCTTTTTCATTCATACCTGTTAATTACTTTATCATGTTTATACTGAAATATAATTTTGCTTTGAGTTAAAAAATATGGTTATAAAAAAAGTTGACATGTTACTATGCACATTTACCATTATGTTACTTGATATTCTTGCAATACACACAGTACGGTGACTAGTCAGTCTTTGTGAACTACTTTTCATAGGATGGGAGTCATTGAATATACGTATACAATCAATAATTAAAAGACGTCTATTTATGTTAATAAGAAAAAGTTCTCCTAGGTCTTAAAAATGCTTTTCGTGGTGAGGTACAGAAAATATACTGAAACAGTAGACTATGAATACAGGTGAACTAGGTACAAGAGAACTCTTAATCTTAAATACTACAAACCACCTCTGTACTATGGAAGATAATGATATAACTAGACTAGAAATACACACAACCTGTAATTAACTGCCTTTACAGCGCTGTCGCGCTTTGATTATAATATGTTTGTTGCTCTGCTCTGGCTGTGGTTTAACATCTTAGAATTGAGATGGTTATGTTCATATTTATATATGATTTATATCAACATTATTGTGTCATTTATCAAAATCATTGTAATAAATTACTTTGCTCTTCATGGGCCCTTTAATTGGAATAATAGTATCTAGCCTAAGCTTATCTTATAATGTATATAATGTATCAGATTAAAATATCTTAAACAAGTGAAACTGTGAGCTACTGTTCACTGATGATACCCCGCCCAAAATATCTCGGTAAACATGCAGGAAGCTATTGAGTGATGAATCTAAAAACGCATCAGACCATTTAACAATTACGGCCATTGAATCAAGACAGTTGAAAACCTCTTGGGAGCTTCTTCAATACTTAACTTATATTGGGTGCCGTTGGGGTTCTGTTACCCCATCCTTTTCATATCATTTTGATTGTAAACATGTATATCTTTCATATATTGCGTAGGAAAAAATGTAACCTTTTTACATATTGTTTGGGTTTCATGTGGTGTGTTATGGTCTGTAATGTGAGAGTGAAATACCAAAGTGCCAAAAGAGAAAAAAATTCGATTCTTTGAACACATTTATTTTGTGTCACAAACCCATGCTGTTTCAAATATTCAATCACAATCCAAATTCTGACCTGTTTTAAGCTTAAATGCTGTGTCCATACTTCCTCAACTGTCCAGGATTTGGCCTCGGTATAAAAATCCGGTTTGCTGTCTCTCTGACAGCCTCTTGTTAGTTTCTCAAATGGAGGCGCATTAAGGATATGACACAGATAGACAGAACGTTTGAAATTTATCTTTAGCAATCTTATACTACGTGATTTTTTTTAACATTGTGCTACATAATATTATTAGATATATAATAAATGAACTGAAACAGTCGTGTCAGACATACAATGAATGAGTGAATGAGTATTGCTTACCGATGTAAGTAAGGTGTGATGAACTGCTCAATGCTTCTCCAGCTACGTTTGTAGCTTTACAGACATATATTCCTTCATCCTCTTGATTGAAGTCTATTATAGTGAGTGAAGGAACATCAGCATTTCCCCCGGTGTACTTTCCTGAAGGTAAGTTAATTATTGCTTCTGCCCCATTATTCACTCTCATCCATGAAATAATTGGTGGTGGCTTTCCGGAAACAGAACACATCAATGTTTGAGCTTTACCTTTGACTACACTTTGTCTTTCAGGCGAAACTATGACAGTTGGCGGTTCTGTAAACGTTAATACACATGTCTTCGTATATTCCCATTACGACCAACAAGTAATAACATAGAGTTCTTAAATAGACTTACGTAATTTTCCACAAAAGTTGTCTAAAGCGAAATCGTTGACAAAAAGCATGAATTGTATTATATAAGTGAATGCGAGACACTTCAATATCAAACACGAAAATTAGAAAATTAAATCAGTAAAGATCAAATTAGAGAATCGATTTTTCTGAACAAATAAGTTATATTTCTGTATAATTCACATTCCTTTTATGGGGGTGGCAAAAATTAGCCTTCATGGTAAACAGAAAAATCGGAAACATAAAACTCCTTATATATGAAACCACTATTATCGAACTGGTAATGTGATTTTGAAGAATTCTGACGGATAGTTAAGTGATATTCAGAATTTGAATTTCTTATTGCAAGAAGAAACTCTTTTTAGTTAGTCATTTTGGTGCCGCTTTTGCTTGTTTTTTTTCATCGCAAACCTTCATCACGTTTCAAAAGTCACGAATCTCTGGTAGTATGCAATTTCCGAGCTGGTCAAACCTTGCCATCAACAGAGTATAAAGTAAAATTGGGAACCTGTATGGTTAACACAGTCATAGCTTTAACCTATAACACACGTTTGGAAGAGACATGGTGCATCACATTCATATTTTCTTCTTTTAGATAACAAATAACAATTTTATGTTAATTTCTTAAATATGTCAATAAAGTCAGATTTATGTGCAAATTCAAAAAGTCATACAGATTAAATATCGACATTTTAATTTCCTTTGGTTACCTTAAAAGTGTTACTATACCCTTTCTTATTCTTAACCAATCAATCCATAAATTATCTTTTTAAGTGTGTGTCATTTTAGTTAAAGTTTATTTTAGGCTGATTACTGACATGTTTATTGTTGGTCATTGTAAAACAAATCTTATAAGATATGTGAACAGCTGCAATTGTCTCAACAATGTACTTGATTAATGTGTTTCTGTTGTGTGTTGGTTTACAGAGACAGGACTATCCAATTCTTCCGTGGCACCTGATCACCCTCAGTTTTCGGTATAATTCGTACGGCTTATATAGTCTTTAGATTTCAATGTGTGACACTATTAAACTCAATAGCTAAGACGAACTGTTTTATTCAGTGTCTAGTTACAATCTGAACTGTCTTCTTAGGGACAAATCTTTTTATACAACTACGAACGTGACTTTAATTTAGAAAGAATTTTGTTGATGATAGGTACTTATTTCCCCGAGGGTATCACAAGCCCAGTAGTCAACACTGTTTGTGCTGACATGAATTGTCATTGATATGGTTATATTTATAAATTCACTGTTTACAAATTTTTGAATTTTTTGAAATACTAAGGCTTTTCTACCTCAGGCATAGATTACCTTAGCTGTATTTGGCAAAACTTTTAGAAATTTTGGTCCTCCATGCTCTTCAACTTCGTACTTTATTTGGGTTTTTTTTTAAACTTTTTTGGATTCGAGCGTCACTGATGAGTCTTTTGTAGACGAAACGCGCGTTTGGCGTATATACTAAATTTAGTCCTGGTATCTATGATGAGTTTATTTTCAAAAAGCCCAAAGCCACAAATAAAATGGTTCTAAACAGTGACAATTACTTTTGGTCCCATACATTTAACGTCAGGTTAATTAAACAAACATATTAAAGTTAAATTAACTAGCCACAACACGATGACCACCTGTGACTGAATGAGAAAGCAATTGTCATAAACTTGAACATCCCTAAAGCCAAAGCATGTACATATAGAAAGTCACGTTTGTAGTTAAACTAACACTAATACATACTTTGATTTTATAACTGTAAACCAACTTTACCAAATATATTTAATAATTACCATTCTTTCGATCACTGCATAGTGTTACAAATATTGTTCAATTGTATTCTAATTTTCCTTTTTTGTTTTTGCCATTTGATTGTCTGTTTGTGTCCGACTTTAGTTTTATTTAGTTATAATATCTATCTTTGAATAACTATAACTCACCGATGTATTGAAGGATGGATTTATTGCTCACTGCTTCTCCAGCTTCGTTCGTAGCTTTACAGACATATATTCCTTCATCCTCTTTATTGAAGTCTATTATAGTCAGTGAAGGAACATTATCATTTCCACCGGTGTACTTTCCTGGATGTAAGGTAATTATTGATCCTGCTCCATTAATCACTCTCATCCATGAAACCATTGGTGGTGGCTTTCCGGAAACAGAACACATCAATGTTTGAGCTTTTCCTTTGACTACACTCTGTCTATAAGGCGAAACTATGACAGTTGGTGGTTCTGTAAAAGCAACAAGGAAGGATTTACAACGACTATTAGTGTGTAAATCATTAACTAATGATTTTTAATTTTCATACAGTCACCTGCATGAAAATATTGATAACATTAAAGAAAAGAAACATGTCTTTGTATATTTGCATTATGACCAACATGAAAAAACACAGAGTTCTTAAATAGACTTACGTTATCCTTCAAACAAAATAAATGTGTAACACTCTTATAACGCGTTTTTCCTTCAAACGTGCCTGATTTCTCCAAACGTTACCATATGACTTCACTGAACTGCAAATTATGTATAGTTGCTATGAGGCACCATATCGTGTTTCTTTTTACAAAATCCACACACAATTCACAATTTGAATTCCTAACTAATTGCAAGAAGAAACTCTTATTAGTTAGCAATATCGGTGCCACTTTCGCTTGGTTTTTGTTTCATCGCAAACCTGCATGCCGTTTTAACAGGAATGCATCTATGGTATGATGCTAGTTGCCAGCCGGTCAAACCTTGCTATCATCAGAATACAAAGTAAAATAGGGTACCTGAATGGTTAACACAGTCATAGATTCAACCTATACAACACGTTTATAAGAGACATAATGTATCTCACTCATATTTTCTTCTTTTAGATAACAAATATCAATTTTACGTTAATTTCTCAAATATTTCAATAAATTCAGACAATACTGTGTTTTGATGATTCAAAAAGTCAATCAGATTGAAAAGCGACATTTCTATTTCATTGATTTAACTCTAACAGGTCGAGAACTCTAAATGTACTGGCGTTAGAATATATTTGCATAGTAATATCCAAAACACAAGGCCAGTATGAGGTATGAGTGCCATATGTTAAATGCTGAAAAAAGTAAGCTATTAAGGGACCAAAAATTACTTGTTTAAACAATAAAAAAAGAAAATAAATAACAACGGCCTTATTTTATATACAAAAGGAGAAGAAAATCCATTAAATAAAAGAAATATAATAGGTATAGATCCAAAGCTACAATTTTCACAAAACATATCAAAGTTCCCACCTTGTCGCACATAAACATGGATAACATCGTTCATGATTTTATTAAGGTTGGTTAATGTCCGAGTCCGTTAAAAAGAAATTTGCAAAGACGAAAACAAAATGAATCTACAGTTGATTGTTTCACTACCTTCAGAACAAAGGGAACCGTTTGAAAGTCTCAAATACTAAAATATGACAAAAATCAATACTTATTATACCCCCGCTTTAAAAAAGGGGAAGGGTATACTGTTTTACCTCTGTCTGTCCTTCCGTCAGTCCGTCAGTCCATCCTTCCGTCAGTCCGTCAGTCAGTCCGTCCGTCCCATGAATATTTTTCGTCGCATTTTTCTCAGGAACTACAATACAAGGATTTCTGAAATTTGGTTTCAGGGTTTATCTAAGTCAGCTATACCGTGTGATGCGTTTTCAGATTGATCACTCGACAACTTCCTGTTTACCGAACACTTGCATATTTTACACTATTAATATTATCCACTTGCGGCGGGGGTATTACAGTGAGCAGAAGCTCGCAGTTTCACTTGTTGATTTTGTTAACACTGTCATGAAAGTAAATATTTCATAATGGAAAACCGAGTCTTCGCCTTTTTACGAACACAAAATTCAAGGATCACACATTTTTCTTTAACTATCTATACGAAAGTCGCTACCCGCATGAATGTTAGCACCGGTTGTTATCGAAGGCTAACTTGACACTGTTGTTTTGTTGCTGTCTGGAGGTCGAATACATGAAATCTCCGTGTCATCATCAAACATATTAATGGCTATATATCGGGTTATTCAAACACTTGTTTCTTAGCATATAAAAAACTCTTCCTTAATCTGAGCATGAAACGAATACTTTATATCACGACCTATGAATGTGGATAAAAAAATGAGAGAAACTAAGCGAAATTGTTAATCCCGCATTGCACGAACAAATGTGTTTATTTCAGTAAATAACACGTGTTCTTGTTTGTTTGTAAACACGTAATAGTCCATCATGCATTGTTACTCATTTAGTCAATTGGTCAAAAACCCAGGTTAGAATAAAGAATTACATGTGCGAGGACACCAGTATGCTAATTTATGCATTTCCATATAAGGTAGTGTTCCCGACCTGTTAAAAAGTGATACTATAACCATTCTTGTTCGCCTCTTAAGTATATTACGGCAGTCTTTTTTGTATAGTTATAATACCTATCTTTGAATAACTATAACTCACCGACGTATATAAGGATTGATTTATTGCTCACAGCTCCTCCAGCCTCGTTTGTAGCGTTACAGACATATATTCCTTCATCCTCGTTATTGAAGTTTATTATAGTCAGTGAAGGAACACCAACATTTCCCCCGGTGTACTTCTCTGAAGGCAAGTTAATTATCGCTTCTCTCCCATTATTCACCCTCATCCATGAAATAATTGGTGATGGCTTTCCGGAAACAGAACAAGTCAATGTTTGAGCTCTACCTTTGACTACATTCTGTCTATCAGGTGAAACATTGACCTTTGGTTTTTCTATAATAGCAAAAAAATATGTTTCAAACTAAAACGTTATTTGTACACATGATATTTAGATGCATTAAGTATTATGTGGTCCAAAAAGATATAAATTTGGAAAACAAATTGTTGTAACTTCCATACCTTATCGGCAAACAGACTTTGGAATCAAATGTGGTATTGTTTTGATAAAGCTAAAGACAGTAGACATCATTTGTATTTCTCAATTGTGATTGCGAAAATAAATCATATAATCACTTCAAATTTAATTGGCTTTTTATTAAAAAAAAACATCGAGGTATTGAAAAGTATTGCAATTTATATTAATATATGTTTTGAACTGAGAAAGCTATCAAAATAGTACAGATATTGTTTTATTTAACACATTGAGAATATTTGCCTGTTAATATTAGATATAATTGTTATGCCTTTTTTTATAATATGTTTGTTGCTCTGCTCTGGCTGTGGTTTAACATCTTAGAATTGAGATGGTTATGTTCATATTTATATATGATTTATATCAACATTATTGTGTCATTTATCAAAATCATTGTAATAAATTACTTTGCTCTTCATGGGCCCTTTAATTGGAATAATAATATCTAGCCTAAGCTTATCTTATAATGTATATAATGTATCAGATTAAAATATCTTAAACAAGTGAAACTGTGAGCTACTTCTCACTGATGATACCCCGCCCAAAATATCTCGGTAAACATGCAGGAAGATATTGAGTGATGAATCCAAAAACGCATCAGACGATTTAACAATAACGGCCATTGAATCAAGACAGTTGAAAACCTCTTGGGAGCTTCTTCAATACTTAACTGATATTGGGTGCCGTTGGAGTTCTGTTACCCCATCCTTTTCATATCATTTTGATTTTTAACATGTATATCTTTCATATATTGCGTAGGTCAAAATGTAACCTTTTTACATATTATTTGGGTTTCATGTGGTGTGTTATGGTCTGTAATGTGAGAGTGAAATACCAAAGTGCCAAAAGAGAAAAATTGGTGTACAGACGAAAAATTTAAGGGAACTTTATTGACTTACCATATATTTTTGATAGTTTTTCGGTAACATTTCTTAAGTTTTAAAAGAGAGGGACGAAAGATACCAAAGGGACAGTCAAACTCATAAATCTAAAACAAACGCCATGGCTAAAAATGAAATAGACAAACAAACAACAGCACACATGACACAACATAGAAAACTAAAGAATAAACAACACGAACTCCACCAAAACACTAGGGGTGATCTCAGGTGCTCCGGAAGGGTAGGCAGATCCTGCTCCACATGTGTTAAAGGTGACCTATTGAAGCTGCACGTCCTGTCACTTATCACCTTGTACATATGAAATGCGCCCCTCCCCTACGAGTTGAAAATCCATATTAATCATAAAGATAATAACAATTGCTAACCAACATACCAAAAATGTTGTTATTTTTAAATGGTATGCGACTGTCATACAAGTGAGAGGTTTAGCTATCTATAACACCAAGTTTAATTCAACCATTTGCTACAGAAGAAAATGTCAGCAATATGTCAATTGTTTTCCATTTGTTTGACCTTTCATATTACATTTTTATAAGGGACTTTTCGATTTCATTTTTCCTTGGAGTTCCGTATTTTAGTTATTTTTCTTCATACAAATCTAAGTAAGGTCCTGAATGTCATATTTTTTTATGCATTTTACATTAAACCAATAGTTTAAAAGAATGCTTACCGATGTATGTAAGCTTTGATTCATTGCTCAAACCAACTCCAGCCTCGTTTGTTGCTCTACATACGTATACGCCTTCGTCGTCTTTTACAAAGCATTTGATTGTCAATGAGGGACATTCAGTTGTCCCTCCAGAATACTTTTCTTGTAATGCTCCTATGACTATTTCTTCTCCGTGATTTTCCTTTGTCCATTTAATGATAAATGGTGATGGCTTGCCAGATATGTTACATTCTATTGTATGGCTGTATCCATTTATAACCTTTTTCTTCGAAGGTCTTATTTCAAGTTTTAGCTTCTCTAAAATAAGACCAGTGTTTGAATCAATTTGAATCTATTTGTAAACAATTCAACATCTTGACCTTTCAATTGGCAGTACATAAGGACCACGATTCACACTTCATTTCGACAACAAAAACTTTTATTTGAAAACAAAATGATTTCACCATTATGCAGTGAAAGAGGGTTCATAACTCATGCGACTTGAGAAAGGTTCCTATATTAATTTTCGAAGTATTTAACTCCAGTTGATAATTTTCTAACTTTAACTTGTGAGATTTTAATTCTCACTTTTTGTGAACTTATGTCCATTTGATTTCGATAGTTCTGTTATGGCCTATAGTAAAAGTTGTTTTAAATCAAGAGGCATCTTCATATATCTCCCCAGTTATTTAAAGCATCTGTTGTAGTAATAACGGTTCCAATTTTACTGCACCAGATGCGCATTTCAACAATTATTTTCTGAAAGGTGAGGAATAAAATGTAACAGTAGAACGTTTGTTTGATTCCATATCTCCATAGTTTATAAAGGTGGTAATAAATTCGCTAGTACAGGGAGGCTTCGCTTCACGTTTAAATCAGACATTATCTTAGTTCAAATCATTCTATCTGTTTTAACTATTATGTGTGTTTTAGTTGTAGCCATAAAATTTACAATAAACTATGTTTTTCTTTCTTAGATTGTACCAATATGATGCAAAACAATATCAACGTAAGACTTGAGCAAATAAAACGACGTATGTTTACTTTAGGTTGATATAAACAAAGGTGATAATCAATTGGAGAATTATAATGAGGTTAACACTTGTAGACATAGTTCGAACCCTTTTTCAATTTTCAAGACTTCATAAGTCATGATATAATGAAGTATGTAGAGTTTATTACTTACCTGGCGCTATCATCTTTAGATTAACATCAGCTTTCTCTTTTGTGTCTATGTATGATAGAAAACCAGATATCAAAGGCAAAACTTCATGATGTAATTCGTGTATATCATTCATAATATGCTTTAAAACGTCAATTATGATATTTAAGTTCTTAAAAGAATAGCTTTTTATTTTCACTCCAGCTTCTTTATTTATCTGTGTTGCTTGAATTTCCCTGAACGCTTTAGTAATGTCCTTTTCGTCCCAGAAATCAGGAACATCTATTTGAAGAAGAACTGGCATTGTCCCTTGTCCTGCAAAGTTTTTTAATGCACAATAAAAATTATATACAAGAAACAATCTATGTTTATTGTTTAAATCATTGATATGATTTCTTTGCAATAAAAACATACATTCATGTTTTTCATGAAATTCACATCTTAGGGTAAACGAATTCTTAGTTATATTTTCAAATTTGAAAATATAAGAAGTCAATGAATTGTAACAATACCGTCAACTGTAACCTGGAATCCAACTAACCTCATCCAACCTATTACATCAATCCGGCTAGTCGTAAAATAATGTACGCAACTACTATTCATAGTTGGACATATATTAGTATTTCTCAAATGCAATTTTGATGAAGTTTTAAAAACATTTCCATGAATTCGTGCAATATCAGCATATAATGCTATGTCTCAACAAACGAATGCATATCGTTGTATCTCGCCTGGCTCTACTGCCAAAGATTGAGTCAGAATCCCAAGCTTCGTCGAAGGTTGTCACCGATGTTTGCCACGAAAATCCACGTAGACAGACAAATATAGTTAGCTAGAGCTATAGTGGGTGCTTAACATCAACAACAAAAACATCCAAGTAAATTAACTATAAAACACAATAAACTTTGAAGATTGTTTGGTAATGCGATGATCGGTATTATCCTCTGCATGTTTCTTTATCTTCGTAGTGTCTTTCGTGTCACAATGTATAACGCGCTTGGTCAAAATAAGTTCAACTTCATGTATGTCATTTTCATACATAATTATTGTAAATTGACATAATAAATAATGAAGATGTTCATACATTCGGATATGAATAACTACAAATCAAAATGTATACTTACCTTCATCTGCTATAATGTCATCTGTAGATTTAAGTATATTCTTTAGTTCATCATTTCCGAATACCTGAACAACTACTTCATTAACAACTGTTTGTAATTCCTCTGAAAAGAAATGTTTGAAAATGAAATCTTTACATTATGTGAGTTCCTATCCTAAGTTAGAACCTATAGCTACAGTTCAGTGATTGTCGTTTGTTCATGTTTGTGATATTTGGTTTTCTAAATTGTTTTGTAAGATAATAAGCCGTTAGTTTTCTTAATTGAAATGTTTCGTATTTTTCATTTCGATCCTTTCATAGAAGACAATACGGGAAGGGTTTTCATTGTTGAAGGCCTCACAGATGCCTATTATTACTTACATCCATTCTATTTGAACTTTCGTGGATTGTTACTTCTTATGCAATCATAACACATTTTTTTGGCTCACCTTGACGGAGTCAAAAGGCTTAAAGATTGGAACAAACAATTAATTTTCCCATAATCGACAATGATAGCCTTTTTTGAGATACAGACTTTAGAAAAAAAAAAATTTTTAACGAAACCTTGCTAGAATTACAGAAAAGTTATTCGGACCGTATTTTTTGGTCCATAAAATATAGGTTCGCGTTGCTTTTCTTAGCGTATTCTGTACTTATCTCCCATGCCTATCAATTTTTCACTTAAAAATACGTGTATCGTCCTAGCGTTGAAATTAAAGACGTCTCATTTTCGTTAGGGCTAAGTTAATAATTTATTTGGCCAAGTCAGAATGCACGAAGTCAGGATTAACCATACTACTAATTCTGAATACCATGTTATGCTCATAAAATGGCTGCGCCCATACAATCTAATAGTGTATTGTAACCTAAAAAGATTAGACAATTTCTGGTTTTTGACGTACATAATAAAACGTAATCTATCTTACCATTTTCAACAAATTCTGTATTGTTATATCCCTTTCGTCATTAAACTTGTTGATAATATACATCGTATACTTTGACGTACGTTATATGCCTTAATCTTGGTAATTGTAAAATTGAGTTTGTCTCCCTTTTTCCATTCAGTTCAGATCTATTTTAAAAAAAGTTGTTTCCACGATACAGAGATTTTTCAATTATATTTGAACATATGAAAAGGAAAACTTTGATTACAAGGGACACAGGTAAATTTCAAGTGATGAACACACATTTTTAGAAGATTGCTGTGTTTCCATATCATTAAAGATACAAACCAATTTTTGCTGCTGATGTCATCGTAGGCTCTATAAGTGTATCTTCATCCATGATTATCTGTTGAAACCGTGAAAAACTTTGTCGAAATTCTTCTTGATGGCGTTGCTAAAAGATTGGATCATATCAATTACTTTTAAATCAACTTCACATCGTATCACTTATTATGAGGGTCGGTTGAAAACAAAAAACTTTACGACAAAAGAGATTTTACGGACGCCATCGCGAGTTGGTTGACCGTTATGGAACATCCGTGATATGGATGATATCGGATATGTTCCTTCTGTCGTAACTACAATCCCGTTCGTTCCCTTTTCACGAATGTGACCTACCGAATTAGACTTTTTACCGGCTTTGTAATAACATGAGCAACACAACGGGTGCCACATATAGTGCAGAACCTGAAATCACCCCTAGTTTTTGGTGGGGTTAGTGTTGTTGTTGTACCCCTATTTGCGACATTTTGTTCACGCATAGTTGTCAATATAGTGTAATTTGATGCGAAAGTCGTACAAGTGAGAGGTTTAGCGCTATAAACCCGGTTCAATTCACCATTTTCTACATTTGAAAATGCCTGTATCAAGTCAAAAATATGACAGTTGTTGTTCATTCGTTTAATGTGTTATATCATTTGATTTTTCCATTTGATTAGGGACTTTCAGTTTTAAATTTTCCTCGGATTTCTATTAAGGTTAAAGGATGGAATAAAAGAAAAATACAATACAATCCACAAAAAAATCAAAGGCTTACTGAAGCGTGCGAATTCAGGTAGAACGTTTATAAAGGAAAGTAGCGAAAACAACTTTCTTTTTTTTTTTTTAACTTTTCTCTGTGTATGTATTTGTGATGTGTGTGCTATGCAAGCGATATCTAAAATTACAGGCGAATTAGGAACTAAGTGTTACATCAAATACAAATTGGCATCAAAATGTTATACGTAAATTAATTAAAATGTATTGTTCAAAGCAAATGTATATCTTTGTATCCATGTAGTCCTCGGTGTGAGGTTTTTAAAAAGTGAACCTTATTTCAATAACCTCGATTAATAACAGCAAGATTTAATGATTTAATTTAATCGACATGTTGTATTTGCTAACTGAACATTTAGCATCCTTCTATTTCAATAAGTTTATATCTTCACTGGACTATATACTATAATTCCTCTTTTTTTAGTGTAAAACATAACTTTTAAATTTAAGTTTAGATTTTGCCAAAGGTTTAACATTTAAAAAGCTACAATAATTTTAATATTTTATTGGTTTCATTCGTTTTCCGATTCAAAAATATCTAAACTGCCTGGACGCATAACTGTATGTTTTTGTTTTTATCTACACAACACCTCGCTTGCATTGGACAGTCGGATAAATATTTGATCTCTATTCAAGACAATAAAAATATGAAGAGCTTAAAAATAGAAAATTAAAAAGAGACGAAGATACCAAGGGGAAATTTGAAGTTTAAAAAAACTGATAACGAAAGACAGCAAATAAGTTTACGAAACACTCCATAGAAAACTAAATTAAGACTGAGCAACACAAACCCACAAAAACACTTAGATTGATTTCAGGTGCTACGAAAGGGTAATGCTTCCTTCTTTTTGCATGTCGATTGTTGCTTTGATTCTGATAAATTATCAACGATGTAGGTTTCTTTTACATGTCCGTATTAAAGATATCAAATATAAAAAAGAAGATGTGGTATGATTGCCAATGAGACAACTATCCACAAAAGACCAAAATGACACAGACAATAACTACTATAGGTCACCGTACGGCCTTCAACAATGAGCAAAGCCCATACAATCCATTAGACCGGTAGTCGATTTGATATGCCAAAAAGTATATTGACTAAAGGACATTTATTTGAAAAGTACGAAAAGTTGAAATACAATAGGATCATACCTCCAGTTCTGCACATTTATCTCTCCAGAATTCTAGAAAAATCTTCTGTTGAACAAAGCTATCGCTGGATATCCTAATTGACATTTTTGTTTCATTAATCTTTTTGATAATGTTCTCTTTATATTGCTCATCTGTTATAAACTGTAAAAAATATTCAGTTGATTCCTTTAAGATCTTCCATTTTCTTTCATATGCTTGGTCTTCCAATGATTGAGAGTCTGACTGATGAAAGACATAATTTCGTGCTTTCCGGATATCTTCGAACTTTTTGTCAACACCTAGATGTAAATTCATACCATGAACATTTGCAATTATAACAGACAGTAATGTAATATCGACAACCGACAACGAGGCAGACGATTTAACTCTGTAAGGACACATACAATGTTGATTGGATCCATCCTTAAATCTTGTATGTCTCCGATTGAAAAGCTGTTTTTCATATGCAAATAATAAAGAGATTTGATCCTGGGTTAAAATACATTTACATTTACATTTACATGAGCAAGTTTTTGTACATTTACAACATTTAGATGAGCATTTGCAACATGGATGCGGCTCATGTAAATGTAAAATGTTATGAATGTTGTTCTCTAAATATTTTCCAAATGTGTCCTCTTTCAAAATGCACGAGTCAAAATAGTTCTTTGTGACATCACCAGCTATGTGTACTAATGAGACCAGGCGATGAAAGTTATCTTCACGATTCTGGTGATCAGATGCATCCACTAAAATTATTGAGAAATATATATATTTATTTATGATAACTAAATGTATTCATGGTATTAAAACTATAAATAGGCACAATAGTCATCTAATCAAGTATACATCATCTAAGTTCTTATCTAATCGACTATAAACAAATTAATAAAACTACTTAGTATGATCAATGAACATTATATATAAGTTCGAACAATGTAATGAATCATAGATTCAATGGAAAATAATATTAGAGAAGTTATTTTTCTAATTTGCAAAAATTACACATACGACAAATGTTGATCAAAGATCTCTAAATTGAGGTCGATATCAAATAATTGATGTCAGACGGATACGTACACCTCATAATGAGGATCGGAACCACAAAAACAGGTTTAAAGATATACGAAGATGTTGTATGAGTGCCATTGGGACAACTCTCCATCGAAGTCACAATTTGTAAAAAGTAAACCATTATAGATTAAAGTACGGCATTCTACACGGAGCTGTGGCTCACACCAAACAAAAAGCTATAAAGGACCCAAAATGACTAATGTCAAACCGTTCAAACAGACAAACCATTATAGATTAAAGCACGGCATTCTACACGGAGCTGTGGCTCACACCAAACAGAAAGCTATAAAGGACCCAAAATGACTAATGCCAAACCGTTCAAACAGACAAACCAACGGTCTATATAAAAAAAACAAGAAACACTTATGAACCAACGACAATACGACTAAATACGCCAGATGCTTTGTCTACATGCAATCAATAACCGGCGTTGAAGCTTGAAATAAACTTATCATGAATACCATTTGTAAGATTTACATTTCAAACGCCATGCAGATGCGCTTTCAGTCTACAAAAGGTTCATAAGTGACGCCATAAAAAACACGTTATTATGGTCAAAGAAAGATCAATGATTAAGATTATAACAAAATGTTGACTGCTGTATTCCTATTTTTTACCTAATACGTCTGGCTGTTTTGTTCACGCGTCGTTGTCAATATAATGGAATTTGATACGACTGTTATACAAGTGAGAGGTTTAGCTAGCTATAAAACCAGGTTCAATCCACCATTTTCTACATGAGGAAATGCCTGTACCATGTCAGGAATATGACAGTTGTTACTCATTCGTTTGATGTGTTTGAGCTTTTGATGTTGCCATTTAATTAGGAACTTTCCGTTTTGAATCTACCTCGGAGTTCAGTATTTTTGTGGTTTTACTTTTTTTTTCAAAACTTAAGAGCACTGATAATCCAATGTTTCGAAGTTTTGCCAAATACATATATGTGAATCTATTTCTGGGTTTGAAAATACTTCATCATTTCGTACATAATTCTGATGAACTTTGTAACTTTGTATCTTAATATTTAGTTTGTCTTAATTGATCTTACTATAATAAAAGGAATAACAAAATTACCTCAAAAGTAATGTCACATTTCACGTTACGTTTTTTGCTCATTTTCTTCCAAAAACGTTTTAGTAAATACATTCTTCGCCATTGAAGACACACATGACAAACCTTGGATTCAAATACGTACATATATATGTAAGAAACGTTCCTTTACTCGACCCAATACCAGCATCGTTTACAGCACAGCAAACATATGTCCCTTCATCATCCATTACAAAATTTCTGATATGAAGAGATGGCCTTTCTGTTGTGCCTCCAGAGTATTTGTCACCGGATGATGAAGTTTTGATTGATTTTGCCGTCCCTTTGGACACTTTTACCCATTGTACATTTTTAGGTTGATTGCCTTTAACGTTACAACTGACAGTTTGTGTACTATTTTTGCTACAGTCTTTGTTTATAGGAAATGTCTCTAGGGTAGGTTTCTCTAAAACATTTAAAAGATACATATTACATATTTCAGTTATGTAAATGTTTTGTCAAGAAAATTTATAAAAAAAAACTAATTCAATGAGACTTTGTATAAAATGACCTAATACAGATTAGCTGTGAGCACACTAGTTCAATTTCATATATTATAATCAATATAATCAATATTATAATGCATAAAAAGTTTTTATAACGATGTGTCGTTGATGACTATCAGTGTGGGAGCTGCAACTTCTAAAAATCGTTATGAGAATATTATGGTGGTCTATATATACAATTAGAGTCCAAAAAAAGTGTCGCTTACATAGGTCAATGTGCATCTGCAAAGCGACTCAGTGATAGGTTTTAAGTAAGCCGAAACAGTAAAATAGGAAAAACAAATCGCCATTTAAGGTTCAATTAATTCCTATAGTGTGTCCTATGATGCGTTCATAACAAATGAATTTCTTTACGGTAAATAAAATAAAAAACACAAATGACATCTGTTTATATTGCAAACAAAAATAATAGAGCAAATTTGTCTTTATCATTTTATTTAAAGATGTTTTTTATTTTATGTTGAATATATGTTATTATTGCAAAGCAATAAAATTGTATTAATTGAATAGACGCCATTATATGCATGCTAGAAAACACTTTTCAGGATTATTTATACTGATTGCAAATTAAAAGCAAATTTCATTATATCAGTACACAAAATCATGCCGTTTCTTTGATCTAACAGTAGATATCTAATTAAAATGTTACTTAACAAGGGTTCAAATAAATTGTCAAAACAAATATGGCTATAAATAGTTAACTTTTATAATTTACTTATATTCTTTACAAAATCTAAAATAGTTTGCTTCAAAAACTTTGAACAAAAATCTTACATATCATATTCATTTGTATATAAATAAAAAAAAATCATATATCGACAAAGTTGATTAATTGTAACCTAAATATATCTAAATGAGATATAGAATTACGTACCTTTAACATTTATAATCGGCTATGATTGAATAACTTATACATGAGGTTTATAATTAGTGTTTCATAAGCACAGTTCAAATTTGACTATAATATATAACAATGGAATGACTGACGTTAAAAACAACATGTTAACAACATTTAATAATTTAGATATTAAGAATAACATGAATAAAGGATATCTTATTTTGCACAACAGTTTGGATTAGACGAACATGCAAGTTTGTTTCTTTACAACAACAATGAATTAAAGTGTAACGCGTATTGCTTTTGCTTCAGCTGAAAGTAAAGAAACAATTCTGATTGAGATAGGGGAAAGTTAATGCTTAATCGTGACTGGTAGGTACCTGCGTAGCCCGATCCTTGTCCTTAGAACTATTTGTGCAAACAGAAAAAAAGTAAGACAAAAAGGCTATGATTTATGCAAACAATCTCAAACAACATGGAATGACGCAACACTTTATGAATTTCATGCGCCCGTGGCGTTTCCGTCTTTATCTTCCTCGGAAACACATAAACTAGTGCACAAAGATTTAATGAAGTAAAGACCCAAGTTTCCAAACATTAGTCCAAATACAAACCTCGGGAACTAAAAGTGACAGTCTTATTTAGGTTTTAAAACGTTTTGTAATGCCGCAAATAATATATATGCTGTGTACAAGTTATGATTTCGGTAGAAAAACCAAGCATATTCCAACCACGTTTTCTACATAAAAAATGCCTGTACCAAATCAGGAATATGACAGTTGTTATCGATTCGTGTCATGTGTTTGGCATTTGATGAAGGTCTTTCCTATTTGAGTTTTCCTCTTTTATTTGACAAATAAATGTCATTTGTATATAACATATGCATTTCAATTTCAGATTTAATATTATTAACAAAAATAATAGACTATGTACAAATAGTAATACTGGGTTTATAGAAGATGAATAACATTTTATACTTGAATGTCAAAAACATAGTCAAATCCGAGAAAAGTATATAAATAGGTATTATTGGAAAAATCCATCTACATACAAACTTATCCAGTTGTTATCTGTCAGAAATATTAAAGAATTAAAAAACTTAGGTATAGTTTTTTTTTTAATCAGCAGAAAAAAACTTAATTGCTTGTTTAATATATTTTTTCTCACTTTATTAAAGTATATCGTTCTCCGCTCTTTATTTTATTTCATGCACACCTTTATATTTATAGATGGCATCACTAGTGTACAAATTCTTATATTTGTGCATATATTATTATTGTTAGTAGTATGTGTGTGTGTATCCTATAAACAGTATTGCTTTTGGAATTAAGGATTATTATTATGGAACATTAAATAATTGCTCGAAGGGAACTGTAGATAATTTTGCAGCAATATGTATTCAATAACGTTCATATTTTCGATCGACATGTCTGCGTATTGATACATCTCCAAATAATCTACCTTTTTCTATCATTCGTGTCCTTCAACAGTTGGGAATATTCTTTAGTTTTCTAATTTGTGTCATGTGTTCTATTGTTTGTCTGTTTGTCTTCTTTCATTTTTTAGCCAGGCGTTGTCAGTTTATTTTCGATTTATGAGTTTGACTGTCCCTTGGGTGTCTTCCGTCATCCTTTTGAGACTTAACATTTAAATAATACTCAATACTGTGCGAGCCTGGACGGATTGTAAATATTCTTTAACCGTAAGCAAGTTCAAGTGCGAAATCAATGAGATCATAGCTGCTCACCAGTAAAAGCCAAATATGCAGATCCACTTTTCTTTAGCCCAACATCATTTTCTATTTCACACTTGTATATTCCTTCATCATCAGGTTGAAAGTTATGTATAGTCAGCAATGGGTTTTCATTCGATCCGCTTGAATATTTGTTTGGGTCCAATGATAGGTGAGAAAAATTATTACTGTCATGTTGTTTTAAAAACCATGATACATTTGTAATTTGTGTATGATCAGGTAAATTGTAGACGTGGCATATGAGAGTCTCACGTTTCCCTCTTGGAACATTTTGAAAATCTGGCTTTATGCCTAATGACCATTTACCTGCAAAAATATACGGGATATAATTATTTCGTATAATGCGGTGCCGTAGAAATATTTTAAAAACAAATATTTATGGTTTGTTTACTTTGCAGTTGCAAAGTGTCATTGCATGATAAGCATATAAGCACGGTGATTTATAGTTGGTAATTTCTGTGTTAATTAGTCTCTTGTGCAGAGTTGTCTCATAAGCAATCATACCACATCTAGACACACTATGCCACCTAGGCTCTACTAGCTATATTGTTCATAATTAAAACAAAAATGCATTCATGTATCAGTCACAAGGTTCAGTACGAATAAACTCATCATAGATATCAGGAATAAAACTTTATATATACGCCAGACGCGAGTTTCGTCTACAAAAGACTCATCAATGACGCTCGAATCAAAAAATGTTTAAAAGGCCAAATGACGTACGAAGTTGAAGAGCATTGAGGACCAAAAATTCCTAAAAGTTTTGCCAAATACAGCTAAGGTAATTTATTCCTGAGGTAGAAAAGCCTTCGTATTTCAAAAATTTAAAGTTTTGTTAACAGTAAATTTATTATTATGAACATATCAATGATAACTCAAGTCAACGCAGAAGTGCTGACTACTGGGCTGGTGATACCCTCGGGGAAATAAATCTCCACCAGTAGTGGCATCGACCCAGTGGTTGTAAATAAACTCTTCATAGATACCAGGAATAAAATTTTATATATACGCCTGACGCGCGTTTCGTCTACAAAAGACTCATCAGTGACGCTCGAACAAAAAAAAATAAAAGGCCAAATGAAGTACGAAGCTGAAGAGCATTGAGGACCAAAAATTCCTAAAAGTTTTGCCATATACAGCTTAAGATAAAGGAACATTTGGATTCTGGAAATTGGTCAATTCTTTAGCAAACTTATAACATGTGAAATAGAACAAACCACCATTTTGTATATTTAAGAACTAAAACTACTATGCAATCTATTTTACTGCTAGTAATGTGATAACCCGTTATTTGCTCATACCCATTTGAAATACTTAATGCATAATGTTACCAAATCTGACAAATAAATTGTCAGGTACATGTAATATGAAATGCCTGATTTCGGTTGTGTACGGAACTAGAACCGACATACTGGTTCCTGAACAAGTCATACATATTGGGACAGTCCAGCAGCAGAGATATCGACCAGTGATAATAAGAACATTAAAAGTATCATTTTACTGCACTAGCTGCCTATTTCCAGTTTCCTTGTTTTATCTCTTCAGATTAACAAATTTTGAAGATCGGTAGATATATGACGCCTAAATTTTTCCGCATCACAATTTGTGCTTGTACCACTTCTAGTTTCTTGACATTGCATTGTCTCTTGTTGTTTGTTGATATTTGTCTATTTCTTTGGAGGTATTAAATGTTGGTGGTTGGTGTAGTTTGTTGCACATTTCGATGATTGTGTATTTCCTGCTTCAAATTTACTCGTTGAGCCCAATTTTTAACATGCTATTTGTCAAGGCAACAGTCCACAGGAAGACATTCCAAAAAGTTCTGCCAAATGCGACTAAGGTATTCTATTCCTGGGATAAGAAAATCATTTTTTTTTTCGATAAAAATTTAAGTTTTGACAGCAGGAAATTTATTAAAATTACCATATATTAATTGATATTCATGTCAACACCGATGTGCTGACTACTAGACTGGTGATACCCTCGAGAAACACTCTACCGAAATAAATACGGAATGACTGGTTTATATTAATGATATTTTACAAGACATTCCTATACAATTTATAAACCTGAAAATCTATTCATTCTCTGTACTTCCTGTCTCCACCATGCATCTGTGAGGGAAACAACAACCACTGCTAGTGCCAAAAGCATCAAAATGATGTCGACAAGAAATAAGGCAATGCATATGAGTATACTACAAAGTATGTACAACTGCTTTGTCGACATTATACTCCTCTTTTAGTTTAACCTAAAATATAAAAATTAGAACTTTTAAAATCATTCATTTTTTTCGTTGAACTACTTTTAAGGTGTTATAGAATCATAACATATCCAGGTATAGCATTTTAATGATAGGGTTAGTTTATAGACTTTTACCAAGTATAACATTATTTTTAGTTTCTTTTAGTATAATTTCCAGTGCTCATTGTCTGAGCAGAAAGTTAATGAACCAGGGTTTTATCAATGAATGCTTCGCCCTTTTTCTAAGAAAATGTCCTGCGAGCCCAAGGCCTTATTGAGGAATATTCCGTATGAACTTCACGCCAGACGCGCGTTTCGTCCACATAAGACTCATCAGTGACGCTCAGATCAAAAAATAGTTATAAAGCCAAACAAGTACAAAGAAGAGCATTGATTACCAAAAATTCCAAAAAGTTGTGCCAATTACGGCTAAGGTAATCTTTTCCTGGGATAAGAAAATCCGTAGTTTTTCGAAATATTTAAAGTTTTGTATCAGGAAATTTATAAAAATGACCATATAATTGATATTCATGTCAACACCGAAGCCAAGTCAGGAATATGACAGTTGTTGTCCATTCGTTTGATGTGTTTTTTCATTTAATCTTTTCATTTGATTAGGGACTTTCCGTTTTGAATTTTCCTCGAACTTCAGTATTTTTGTGATTTTACTTCTTTCTATTTTTTAAAGAAGTTCGACAGAAGAAACCAAGATTTTGTTCAGAAATATTTCATTTCAACTTCATTAATATTGCATTTTGATATTGAAGTAAAGGTTCTAGTTTTTGACGTTGGATGCCATTTAAATTATGTGTTATACATGTTATAGTGTTTCTAATTTGTCTTGATATATTTTTTATATTGATTGTTTACTCCTTTTTTCTGTTATTTCCTTTTGACGTGGCTTGGTATTATTTCACCCGACCATTGTGTTGTTGTGCTATGATAATTTTTCAGTATTCTTGTCTTCCAGTTTTGGTGATAAGTTAGTTCTATAGAATGTCTCTTTGCAACTTTGTTTTTCTTTGTTGTTATAGTTGTTATGGTTTGTTTTGGTTAAGACAAGAACACAATGTTTACGACTAGAACCGATTTTTTGAAATTTTACCTATTGTGTCTTTCTGTTTTGCTCACACAAAGACATCACACCAAATAATTGATGGGATTCATGTTTCATGGTATGTTTTTATGCAGTGATTTTTGGATTTGCAAAGTATTTTTATCGTCTTTTAAGTTTTTTGTCATTGCACTTGTCAGTTTCTCTCGACTTATGAAATATGAATGTCCCCTTAATATCTGCCATCTTTGTTTATCCATAAGTCTTATAAAAGTCAGTCATATAGTTATAATGTAAAACGGAGTCACATATACACTGGAAAAAAACTAGTGCATAACACGTGCATATAACGTGTCTAAAACGTTTTTAATCAATACAAAATATTGGGCATCATTAAATAATTAGGATTACAATATGCACCAATAATTAACCAAAAAAATTAAAATCACAAAACAAATATCACAAACTTCAAGCCATATATGTGGCTGAATGTCAGGCATTGAACTATTAGCATTCAACTGAATAAAGTAAATGTTTAATACATGCACCCACTGATTTAACCCTTAACCTATTTCATGTCTCTCTGTTTAAGAGATATTTCTGAAACCGATTGACATTTAATTCATTTTCGACGAGTTTTTGTCACATATTCATATGATTGTACAGATTTCAGACATGTTTTAAAGTGTTCTGCCAAATTGCAATCATATACTATAACGAATTCTTGAAGACAGAGTGAACATTTCCCAATGCTTAAATTGTTTAAAAAGATACCTTTTAAGCTGCAAATTTTAAATGCTTGATATTCCGTAGTCCAAAGCTGAAACACTAAACGACATGTTACACAACAGACAATGTGTCTAAAATTGATTGACTACATATATATTTTGTGTTTGTTTTGTTGATTTAAAAGGCATCAGTGATCTTATCACCAACAAACTAACTCGTCTGGAACTGACCGTATACCCCTTACTTTGAAACATTAACCACTTTAAAGGTTTGTGCAATTATACTTGTTAAAGATATTAACAAATAAATAACATAAAACTCGTATTGAAAAATGGCCTTCGTTAGTGATTTTAACAATGAAATAATACAACCTGAAAATCCTATGTATTGCCTTAAACAAAGGCAACAGTAGTATACCGCTATTAAATAGTCATAAATCGATTGAGAGAAAACAAATCCGGGTTACTAAAACCGAGGGAAATAATATCTCTTAAGCTTTTATGATATCAAAATTCAATCCTTGACTTTGAACTCATAAGCATGTTTATATCTTGTCCAGCAGATCATTCGTCCTTTTTTTTTTAGATCGTATCTATATCATATATAGTTTTGAAGATAATACGCAAAAACATGGTAACAACCATCATTTTAAGGCAGCAAGAGTGCACACACTGAAATGTCTCCCTTTTTTACTAATCATTGATATTATGTTGATAGTCCTAAATATAAACCTTTACTACAACTATCACGTAAACTTAACAAGATTCAAGAAAAAAAGGTTAAGGTCATATAAACCAAACAAGAAATACATGTTCACCTTACAAGCATTCAATACACTAATAAAGTTGATTTATTGCTTATAATTTCTAAGAAACAGACTTAACCAAGAAAACTAAAAATGTACCATTGAACCATTAAAATAAGGTCAAAGTAAGATTAACTATGCCAGGTAGACATGTACAGCTTACAATTCCTCCATACAACAAATATAGTTGACCTATTGCTTATAGTTTAAGAAAAACAGACCAAAACATAAAAACTTAACACTGAGCAATGAACCGTGAAAATGAGGTCATGATCAAATATAACCTGCGAGACTGACATGCACGTCATAAAATATTTCCATACATCAAATAAAGCTGACCTATTGCATATAGTGTTCATGGCGTTAGAAAAAAAAGACCAAATCTCAATATATTAAATTTGACCACTGAACCATAAAAATGAGGTCAAGGTCAGATGACACCTGTCAGTTGGACATGTACATCTTACAAGGAAGGTATTAAACCAAGAGTTCCACTTAGTGAAGTTGAAATCATCCCTTCGTAAATTTTACGGCCGCCATCACGAGTTGGTTGACTGTTATGGAATAACCGTTTCACAATGATATCGGATATGTTCCTTGCGTCGTAACTACAATCCCCTTCCCTTTCATGAATGTGACCTACCGAATTGGACTATTTACCGGAGTTGTTATAACATAAGCAACACGACGGGTGCCACATGTGGAGCAGGATCTGCTTACCCTTCCGAAGCACCTGAGATCCCCCTAGTTTTTGGTGGGGTTCGTGTTGCTTATTCTTTAGTTTTCTATGTTGTGTGTGCTATTGTTGTCTGTTTGACTTTTTTCATTTTTAGCCATGGCGTTGTCAGTTTATTTTCGATTTATGAGTTTGACTGTCCCTTTGGTATCTTTCGTCCCTCTTTTACAATCATTCCATACACTGAATATACTAGACCTATTGCTTATATTATCTGAGATATGGACTTGACCACCAAATATTAACCTTGTTCACTGATCCATGAAATGAGATCGAGGTCAAATGAAAACTATCCGACAGGCATGAAGACCTTGCAAGGTGAGCACATACCAAATATAGTTATCCTATAACTCATAATAAGAGAGAAATTAACATTACAAAATTACAACTTTTTTTCAAGTAGTCGCTGAACCATGAAAATTAGGTCAAGGACAATGCACATATGGCAGACGGAAACATCGTAACATGAGGCAGCTATATACAAAGTATGAAGCATTCAGGTCTTCAACCTTCTAAAATATTAAGCTTTTAACAAGTTAGCTAACGGCGCCGACGCCGAATTCCTATCCCTATGTCGAGCTTTCTGCAACAAACGTCGCAGGCTCGACAATAAATCATATAAGGAGTAGAATGAAAATTTGGGCTTATTTGTAGATCTAGTCTTGCTATTTTGGTGTTCCGTAGCTACAGGAATATGAGATCTGATTAAAGTACCATCTGCAGAGAGTCTTCAAACTAACGACACAATGGTTTTTACCGTCTTGGTGAAAACTGCTACGACGTGTTAATAGCTGTAGACGATCACTAGGAGTATTCTGTTAGCATGAAATTTGTATGTAATACTGGATCAAAAATAACGAAAAAGTTAAAATAACAATGCAGCAAAACGAAAAATAAAAAAACCTTGACTAACAGAAAACAAAACAGTAACTAAATACATATATCAAAATTTGTGACAATCAATATTCAAAACATTACTTACTTAAATGTGATAGCAATTGCATTGAAAGTAGATAATGATTGATTTTTTGTATCTTCTAGCAAGCATTATCTTACATAATAAAATATTGCTCAAAAGGCCAAGGAAGTCTGCCCTTCTTGATAGTTTACACTAAATATGAGACAAAGATGTCTGTGTCAAATTGATACCAAGATAAAGTTGTATCAAGTACCCGTGATGATGTCTGTATCAAACATGGCAGATAACCTTAAAGACGTGTACAGATTCTACCACTGCATCGAGTGTAATAGGATATGTATCCACTCGAGACGGCTAAATTTCATATACACGAGAATAAGTGGTGGAATCTGTTTCTCTGGTGATTTTTAAACAATATGCAGGCAAACGTATCCCTTCTTTTCAAATGAGATGTAAAAAACATTTGTTTGTATTATGCGGCGTCATCGGGCATGGTCGTCTTTTTCATGACGCCACAATGAGAGATTCAGATGAAAAGCAAGAAATCATGACGCCATAATCAAATTTTGACTTAAGAATAACTGAGATCAAACGAGCCACACGTTGGTTGAATAAAAATAATCTTCAGGTCAGGAAAAGGGTAATTTGGGTAATAATTTAGTTGAAAAATGTATTGTAATGTCAACTAATGTTTTGGAGAGATTTATTGTTCATAATTTCTCGAAAATGTTTATATTGTTCCTCTTCTCATATAATTATGCCAGCTAAATGTTTGAAAAAATCTAAAATATGAATCGCCGCAAAAAAAGGTCGACAGATAAAAAAAAAACAAGGACGAAGTAACCAAAGTGATAATCAAATTCCTAGGTCGAAGACAAAAGAGGGGCGAAAGGAACAGTCAAACTCATAAATCAACAAACTGACAACGCCATGGCTAAAAATGAAACAGACAAACAGACAAATAATAGTACGCAAGAAACAACATAGAAAACTCAAAACCGGTAAATAATCTAATTCGGAAGGTCACATTCATGAAAAGGGAAGTAGGTTGTAGTTACGACGTAAAAACATATCCGATATCATCTGTGAAACGGTTATTTCTATATGAAGGTCGACCAATTCGTGCTGGCGTCCGTAAAATTTACGAAGGGATTATTTCAACTTCTCCATTTTGAACTCTTGGTTTAATAGCTTCCTTGTGAGCAGCAATCCTCTATCAAACGAAGACAAATTTATCATATATAAATATTAGAAAACAAACAACCGTCTATAAAATACAACATAGAAATAAACTCATCATAGATACAAGGATTTAAATTTTGTATTTGCGCCAGACGCGCGTTTCGTCTACAAAAGACTCATCAGTGACGCTCTAATAAAAAAAATTGAAAAAGGCCAAATAGTGTGACGTCTATTTTCACTGAACTAGTACACAATTTTATTTAGGAGCCAGCTGAGGACCAACTCCGGGTGCGGGATTTTCTCGCTGCGTTGAAGACCCATTGGTGGCCTTCGGCTGTTCTCTGATCTATGATCAGGTTTTTGTCTCTTTGACATATCCCCCATTTCCATTCTCAATTCTATAAGCAAAACAACTGAATAACAGATGTATTGCGGATTTATTTTCAGATCACAGGGAATTGATTGTGCCAACCAATCATGAGACTAATGTGAATTAGTTATTTCTTGATTTGCCTTTGCCGTGCATTTGTTTGATAGCGTAATCTCTTAAAAAATGGTGTGAATAAAATGAAGTAGATAATTTTCAAAATTTATATCTTTAAGAACGGGAATAAGTTTAAACAAATAAAGATGAATAAAGGTACAAATAGACTGGTTCAACTTTCTATGCTGCTTATTCTGCTTATTACATGTACAATTGTGATAAGGGAGGTAAGCAATAGATGAGACGACCCAGTGGGCATTCGACGTTGACAGGTACATTACTATGGAATAGTATATGAAAAGTTCTATATTCATTAATGAAATGTCATCATATTGCACAATGACGACACCACTTATCTATGATCAAATCTACAACATTTAGTTTAAAATCTTATAACCTTTGTTTGTTTCGATCTGAAAAAGAAATGTCGATCTTCTTTTTTAAAATTACAGCAGAATTGACGTCTCCTTGTAACAGTTCTTTAGTTAGCAAATCAGATGACAATGTATTTAGCTTTTTATCACTTTCATACAACGAATTTCTGTCACTTTCTTTATGGTTATTGTTTCTGTTGGTAAATGGAAGATTACTGAAAATGTTTCTGGTTTTCAGTTGTCCTAGGGAATTAAACATTCGAGAATATCCTAGATTTAACCGTTCTTCAATGTTTCGATCCCATTCGGACTTTCCTTTACTGATACTTTCTGCAGTTTTTATTACAGTCCTGGTCCAATCTTCAGATGGCGAAAAACCAACATCTAGTTAAAAAAAATAGGCAAAACAAATGATTGTTTAATTATCTTGTAATTGACAGAGACACACACTGTTACGGGTGATGTTTTGTTTGGATGCATGTATTAACGGCAGGTTTTGCGGGTTTTTTTTCTGGTCTCTGTTAATGTTATTCATAATTTTTCTACACTAATTATTACGAACTTGACATATTGTTTCCTCGTTGGTGTTTTCTAAATAATTACGTAAAAATGAGTAGTAGATGCGTTATCGCTGCCAATGAGGCAGAAATATTTTAAAAAAAAAACAAACAAAGAACACTACAGAAATGTAATCAAAGACCTAGAGAGAGCAAATCCTCGTACGGACCTCAACAATGAGTGAATCAATACAGTATAATCAGCATAGGTCCCATGCAGGATGGTAAAATGTTCAGTAGTTCATAAAAGATAATATAACGGGCTTATTTACACAATGATTGTCCTTGCACCTTTACCTCATATTTTCTGTGGTCTTATGTCGAAGTTATGACTTACCAGGAGAGGTATTATGTCGAAGTTAATGACTTACTAAGAGAGGTGTCAAAGTTATGACTTACCCGGAGAGGTTTTATGTCGAAGTTATGACTTACCAGAAGAGGTCTTATGTCAAAGTAATGACTTACCAGGAGAGGTCTTATGTCGAAGTTATGACTTACCAGGAGATGAAATGGGTGCTGATGTCACATCTGTCCAAAATGTTCTAAAATCCTTTACAATTGTAGCACTGAAAAAAATATATCATTATATGATTCAATCTTTATAACATATATAAACAGCTTGAATAAATAAAGCAATGAGGATCTGGATGGGGTTTACAGATTGTAATGAGAAAATATTATAGAAAATGGGACAGATAATAATGGAGAATAAGAAAAGAGAATAATGGGGTGCTAAAATATAAATAATACAGAAACAAAGCAAGATTTTGATGCTAATCAAACGAAAGAACAAAGCAAAATTTTGATGCTGATCAAACGAAAGAACAAAGCATGAATTTTGATGCTAATCAAACGAAAGAACAAAGCATGAATTTGATGCTAATCAAACGAAAGAACAAAGCAAGATTTTGATGCTAATCAAACGAAAGAACAAAGCAAGATTTTGATGATAATCAAACGAAAGAACAAATCATGATTTTGATGCTAAACAATCGAAGAAACGTAACAAGATAGCCTTGCTAAATAAACAGACGAACATAACAAGATAACACTTCTAAACAAACGAATGAACATGACAAGGTAACACTGATAAACAGTAGAATCAATATAACAAGATAACACTGCTAAATAAACGACTGAACATAACAATTTAACACTGCTAAACAAATAGGCGAGTGACTTATTTCAAAAAGACGCTTAGTTAACGACTTTAATGCACCCACCTAACACACGGCTGTATTATATATCATTCGAAAGCTGTTAATCTGTACTTTCTGTTTTGCCCGGTCGTAAAAAAATCGTACGGTGCAATTTTTGTTAAATCAAGGTCAAAGGTCATGAAAAAACATTCCAAAATTTGCGATTACTAAATAAAACGCCATTTTCTAATTCTTGTACCATAAAATTTTCCAAAAGATCATATGAACTTTATGGAACATGATACAGAATTTCCAAATCAAACAAAAAATAAGAGATTCGATGCGCAAAATTTCCCGAAAATTGAAATTTATCGCAAATCCTAAAAAAATGAAAAATTATCCAAAAAGCAAAATATATCTTGGGGAATCGATATTTGTATGCTAAAAAAATAGATAAATGTATATGTTTTAGGTCAAGGAATATTTGTTATGTAATTTTAAGATGCAATTGTTAATTAATGTTCACGCAACAGCCTTCTATGGAAGTGTTTGCAGTTGCCCAAAAATCTGCCATCTGCAAATAGCGATCATTTTGTTAATCTATGTTAAAATAGCACATCGCTAGTTGTGAATATCAGGGAGGAGAATGATTTTCCATAATAAAAGAAGGGGTATTTAAGTAAGAAAAGAATAAATGTGAGGTAATTGAGGTTAAAATATGTTTTTTACGAAGTCAAACTTTTTTACTTTTTGTAATCATGTTCAAATGCAAACATTACTTTGCGACTAAATCGTAGGCAACATTGAAATAAGTAACCCTGTTCAGAAACACTTGGTTGTCTAAAGCGGGATGTAAACGAACTAGATAAAATGCGGCTGCTTCTTGTTTAGTTTAAAATCGTGTTATAGTAAGTCATATTAAATGGGTTTAGAAGTTTAATCGCTTTAATTATTTGAATAAAAGATGCTTTGAGCATTTTCTACATAAGCTTTTTAAAAATACAAATGCATGCCATTGTGTATGTAAAACACTATAAGCAGTTGTGAAATAACAACATGAAAAAGTTAAATACCCTTCCTGACCTCATAAGATCATTCGCTGTTTTAGGAGTGTTCGTTTTCATGGTATGCTGTGTTTTTTGGACTGTTGTTTGTCTCTTGGACTTTGATTTTATTTTGTTCATGGTTTTAATTAACTTTATTTGATTCATGGTTTGAGATGTTGATTGTCCCTTTGGTATTATTTTACTTTAAAGACATTAACTTGCAGTAATGAAAATCGGCCAAAAAATCACCTCAAAGTATTAAAGTGAAGAAGATTAACGCAATAGGACAAATATCCGCGAAAATAACTTAATTTGCTCACGGTGATATATATATAGAACAAAATCGTTATCATGATACATTAAGCTACACTGATCTATAATTTTTTCAACCTTTTACTACTTGAAAAGTGACGAAATATATCAAAGGGACATCAAACTCAAAATTAAAAACGAACTGACAAAGCCGGGCAAAAAACGACCAAGACAAGCAACAGTATACAAAACACAACATATAAAACTACAGATTGAGTTACACAAACCCCCAAAACAAATTTGAGTGAACTCAGGGGCACCCAAAGGGTAGGCAGATCATGTTCCACATGTGACACCCGTCTTAGTTTAAACATATTTATTTATAGTGGATTGGGAAACAAGTTTTGCAACTTAAATTAATCGCTTTCCACTTTGCGGGTGCGAGTGCTGCCTTGTAGCGGCATTAGCCTGCTCTTTTTCCGAAATCTACAAAGGTGTGTTTAACGTGCAAGAGATATGGCTCTCTTTTAACATGGGTCAGTCATTTATCGTCCCCTTCCGACGGACTTTCATCGTTTCCTCAAGACCATACTCGCAAATGGTGTCAAGGAAGAGCCGAAAATTCAGTCCCTGAAATTTTCATCACGGAACGGGAATCGAACTATGAACTTTTGTGTTAGTAGTCCGATGCACTAACCACTACACCACAGCTCTCTTTTATCCGTCTTGTGGCTCATGTATTTCCAAACTCGCTGCCAAGCTATATTCGGTTGGTGACATTCACGGCATAAATAACGGCAATTTGGTTACGTCGATGGAACTTATCAGTCGTCATCTGGCGAAACAGATATCTCGCATAATTGTCAACCAACTCGTAGTGGCGTCCATGAAATTTTCATAGGGATGATTCCAACTTTGCATTTGAACTCTGGTTTAAAACATGTTTAAACCACCATTTTTCTTCAAATGTCCTGTACCAAGTCAAACATATGGCAGTTGGTATCGAATAATCTGTTTCTTTGTATGTTGGCGTTTGTTTTTGTAGCGGTTCTGTGTTTCTGTTATATCGTTGTGTTTCTCTTATAGTTGATGCGTTTCCCTAGTTTTTGCTTTGTGACCTGGATTTATTTCAGTTACTAGTTAATCAATTGATGACTATTGAATAGCGGTATAATATAGTTGCCTTTATTTCAGAGGAGTTGAGGCTCAATGAAATTGGTCTCCTCCTTTAGTAGTGTAGATATGTCGGCGTTGCTATAATGTTGTTACATAGAAATGAAAAGTTTATAATTTGGTAGTAAGGAGTGTTTTTATGGGTTGTTTTATGCTCATCTCTTTTGTCGTAAAACTTGTTCTCAACCAACCCTCATCATCGATTTCAAGATACGTGATAGAGTAAACTATATCTATTGAGTCTTTTATTTTCAATGTCAATGGAAAATACGAGTCCAACATTATCACAAAGTTTGCACTATTCAGTGAGATGACATCATCTATATAATGGAAAGTGAAGTTTCAAGATAATGATAGCTTCTTTTCAGTCGTCATCAGAAACTCTTGTATGAAGTCATCCTCGTATGAAAAATGAACTAGTCATTCAAGCTTTTCAGGAAGTCTAGTTGTAACTAGAATCGTTGCGTATTAAATATATATATTTTTTTCTTCAAAATTATTCTTATTTGATGAATTAATGCATGTAAACAATGAACAACGCAATTTAAGCAATCAAGTATTCAAGCTTTATAATGTGTTTACTAGTTTTTGACATTCTTTGAAATTTCAATTTTCATCAATTTATTTTCTATTTATTTTGGTCAAAATTTTCAATTCACATTTAATAAATAAAAGGTCTTTTCACTACATCAATATTTATAATGAAGCTTCAAATCAAACAATAAGAAAAGTCGAAATATGTTTATTTTAGTCTGGTAGTTACAATGCAGATTGCAATCTCTTAGTTTCACCCCCTTTATTTCAAGCATTAAGATGATTCGCGCACATATTTTTTTACTCTAAATTTTTGAGATTCTTAAGAATTTGTTTATTAAATCTTATATTGACCACATACAATGTTTAAATAGGAAGAAATGCTAAAAAGCTGTTTTTTCGCAGATGGCGGTATTTTGGGCAACTGTATGCGTTGTTATGATTTGCTGTTTGATTAAAAGTAAGCATAATTTTAGGAAATTTTATGATGTCAAAAACTTCTTTGATAGTCATTACAGGGTTTTACTTAGTTTTAATTGATTAGCATTTGCACCAGAAAGAAAAATTTGGGTTTTCACACATTTTGTTAACTTTTACTCGAATTTCAGGAAACATGTGCTCTCTGTCAAAAAAACGCTTTAAATATTTAAAAATGCATTTGAATAATGACTGGTAATCTCTCTGCTAAAAGTTTAAATTGTTTGCATATGTGAATTTAGTATATAAAGTCATATTATGCAATCAGGCTGAAATCTTTGAAAATATGCACTTATTCGTCCTTGGCCTTTGATCTTGATTTGACGGAAATAGCACCGTACGATTTTTTTACGACCGGGCAAAACAGATAGTACAGATGTGTAGCTTTCAAATGATATATAATTTAGCCGTGTGTTAGGTATTTGCATTAAAAATTTAATTTTATGGTTAAAGTCACTCGCCTAAAACGAATGAACATAAAAAGATAACACTGTTAAACAACTGAAGGGAAATAAAAATCATGAGGAATTCAAATGCTAAACACAGC
>CM034359.1:34356117-34367091 GCA_019925275.1 Mytilus edulis
TGAATTCTTTTATAGATATTCCAATTTCGTTTGGAAGTTTAACTGTGTTAGTTGAAAACAAGTTGTACATCATAATATTAACAGTGATGATGTATACCGAGTCCATTGGTCTAGATACAATCCGAGTAAACTAAGCGATTCTTGATAAACTAATGCATTATTTCTTCAGACTCATCAGTGACGCTCATATCAAAATAGTTATAAAGAAACGCACCTATTTTTGTTTTTCTCACACTTACAATTGTTAACAATGTTGATAAGCAAATCATCACTTTCAGTTAAGCCGTTAACGTTGCTGATATCTGAAGCAAATATTGACAAGATTTTGAAAAGAAGTCTTTTTTGGTCAATTCATGTTTTTGTTTCAAAAATGCAACAATACTTATAGTAGGGTCACGGTGTCATAAACGGCATTTGGTTAAGGATTTTAAGTTAACGGAATACAACACGTCTCAATTTATTTACAAAATAGACCACTTTCGAGTTCATCCATCACCGGAAAAAACTCGTCAATTATGCGAGCCTTTATGACGTCATTTACCAGATAGAGGGGATCGCCTATATCCCTGCACTATTAATGTTCATCCAGCTCTTTGTGATTGTCATTGTGCAGGATAAATAAAGGCAACAGTAGTATACCGCTGTTCAAAACTCATAAATCCAGGGACAAAAAACAAAATCGGGGTAACAAACTAAAACCGAGGGAAACGCATTAAATATAAGAGGAGAACAACGACATAACACCGAAACGTAACACACACAGAAACGGACCAAGCATCAGACAAAACACCACGAGAATAACAAATATTACAAGAAAACCAAATACATGAATTTGGGATAGACAAGTACCGTGCCACGTCTGATCTCAATATCTCAAAAATAAGAGAAAACACAAACGACTCAACGTTAAAATGCAACACACACAGAAACGAACAATAATATAACAATGGCCATCTTCCTGACTTGGTACAGGACACTTTTAAAGGGGGAATAAAAGTGGTGGGTTGAACCTGGTTTTGTGGCATGCCAAACCTCGCACTTTAATGGCAAAGTTAAATATAACATTGAAATGACAACATAATATTACAGGACTACAATACAAATAAATAGGAGAACATACTAGACAAAGAAAAACATGATTAATAGATAACAAAAAGCATCAGGTTTAAAATTCAATACGCCAAAAACGCGCCTTGTCCACACAGGACTTACAAGTGACGCCCAGATATAAAAGATCGAAAGTGAAAAAAGTACAAAGTTGTACAGCGCTGGAGATAAAAAGTTGAAAAGGTTTCGCCAAATACGGCATTGTTTTTATGCCCGGGATAAGAACATTCTTATTATATAGAACAATTCATGCTATTGCAAACAATAAATTTTATCAAATGAATATGAAAGAGATATACATACAGAAACTGAAGTATTAACTAATTACAGAAAACTAAACCCGAATACATAACGCCCAGATATAAAAGATCGAAAGTGAAAAAGGTACAAAGTTGTACAGCACTGAAGATCAAAAGTTGAAAAGGTTTTGCCAAATACGACATTGTTTTTATGCCCGGGATAAGAACATCCTTATTATATAGAACAATTCATGCTATTGCAAACAGTAAATTTTAACAAATGAATATGAAAGAGATATACATAATGAAACTGAAGTATTAACTAATTACAGAAAACTAAACCCGAATACATAATGCTATTAAAGTTTAACACAGAATAGACACACCCGAATCAGTCCAGGCGTCAACGTAATTACGAAAATGTGACGTCACATACGATGGCGAAAAGGTACAAACGTTATGCCACATTTGAATTTATGAAATTTAGAAACAGCATGACGTCACATATGAAAAACTATCAAAGTGAGATAGAATTAGGATTGATTTAAGATTATATCAGAACTAAATACTGATAATTAATTTAAACAAAATGCATATTGCAATACTTATTAATAGCAATTAACTGTAATAAATATATGTCCAGTTTGTTATGAATCCAACTTCAAACGTAAATAATCGTACAAAATTTAATATAATTAATAAAGGCGGTGATTAATTTTTCTATCCGTAACACCTAAATATAATAAAAAGACGTCAACACATTTGACAAAATCCGATGAGAATTACAAATATAACATTAAACATGTAAACTAAATACATGAATTTGGGATAAACAAGTACAGAAACACGTCTTATAGTAATGCGAATTCACATTCAGCAAAACAGTCACAATCGGGAATAAGTCACGTTTGGTAATTAAAAGATTAGACGACATAATGACAAACCACAATCTACCATGTGGTAAAAATGTCCTTAGCTAGTTTGGTTAAAGAGACATCATATGGATCCACCAATTCGTGATGGTGTCCATAAAATTTACGGAGTGTCAATTTTAATCTGTCCTCCTCATAACTTTGTTGGAGCAGTTTCTGCGTAAGGAGCTCACTCCTGTATATGAAGTCCGTATAGTGTGAACAAGCACGTGAATAACGTATCAATTGTGATATGTAAACACCATACGAAGGGGCAGAGGGTATGTTACTGCTGAGAAATGGGAAATTGATAATTGGGAAGTTGAAATCGTCCCGTTTATCATAGATTTTCGTGTGAAGTCGTCCATCTACGTCAATATTGAGGAAAAGATCAAGGTATGAAGCAGTCCTTCTAGTATCAGTAGTATCCTTAATTACAAGTTCAATGGGATATATGAGATGTAAATATTGGCTGAAGTATGGGTTGTTCAATGATAAAACATCATCAATATATCGGAAAGTAAAATTAAAAAATTTCGCAAGGTGCTTTTTCTTTTTGTCTTTAAGAAGGTTCTGAATAAATTCTGCTTCAGAAGATTAAACAAGAAATAGTTTTTTTGTTTTGTAAGAACTTAATTACAATGCCCTAATGACAGCAGTGCTTATTACAATTGTAACGTGTAACCGGGCGGGGACGTTTAGATATTTTAATCCTCGGGTTCGTACCAGTTTCCTGGGATTTGAAAAGCAATTCAAAAGTTCTAAAGTCAATAAAAAGTTTACACTATCACTATCAAATATGAAACAAATACTAATAGTATACTACATAAAACGAATTTCAACACATATCAACCTAACCCGAACTTGTAGAATTGAAAACTGTTTAAAACCCTTTCAGTCCAATACTGTTTAAAACCAACTGTTTGAAACTATAGTCTGAAACCTAAATGTATGGAACTGGTTTGAAAAATAAATGTATGAAACAGGTCTGAAACATAAATGTATGGAACGGGTCTGACGGTTTGGAACTATTGTCTGAAACCTAAATGTTTGGAACTGGTCTGAAACCTAAATGTTTGGAACTAGTCCGTGACCTAAATGTTTGGAACTGGTCTGAAACCGAAATGTTTGGAACTGGTCTGCAACCTAAATGTTTGGAACTGGTCTGCAACCTAAATGTTTGGAACTAGTCTGAAACCTAAATGTTTGGAACTGGTCTGAAACCGAAATTTATCAAACGGGCTGAAACCTAAATGTATAAAACGGGACTGAACCTAAAAGGTATAAAACTTTATTTAATAAACATGTCTATAACTGTCGGAACAACAGGGTAGCACTAAGGCATGGTATGTCAGCAAACCCTCACTGCAATAGTGAGAGATGTGAGACGCAAAACCTTAGCACCAGCCCTGTTTGGACAATCTGTACCGAACCAACAGTCTCAGCCCATTCTCTATTCTGTCCGCAGGTTCCAAGCACTTTACTTTACTTAAACTAAACCTTCTGCCTGCTATAAACTACTTTCTTTCCGATGTTTACTGTCTGCTGTCTTCGGTACAAATGACAATTTACACTGAATAGCTACCCACTATTTATACTTCTAACGCGGACCTCGAAGAGAGCACCCTAGCAACAACTGTACAGGTAAAGCGTCTGATAGCAACCAAGGATAAAGGGATGATTTTAGATACAGTTTTCAACGATAAAAAGATGATATGGGAAACTAATATAGATATCGGAAAATATATAACCGTAGAACTATTATTAAATTCTAAAACAGTAAATTCGTAACACAATTATTAGAATTTAATTTGCCGAATAATTCGTGCAATATAACATTATATTTTTCCCGGCCACTCGCTCAACATTGGAACAGAAGTGACGATGCCCCTAAACGCACGAATGATTTTCACTAAAACCTGACTTTTTGACGGAAATGCATTGAACTCGAAAGTTGTCTATCATATTTTGCAATCATGATTGTCGTCGTAACTTCCTGTGGTCACGATGTTCTAACCTTCGCCGTTTTACAGAGACCCCCCCCCCACCCCCCAGCTACCGCATTATAATGGGGATTCTTTAATATTACGAACATGAAAAATTAAATTATTGCGCATTTAGTTAAAGGATCCTGAATGTGGACATGTGCACATATAATATTGAATGGGCAAACATGTTTGTTAGCGTTCAACTCTCCTTCTAACTACGTCAAATGTTGTAACAACAAAACAAAAGACAAACCTGTATAACATAGTGGAGAATGCAATGAAGCATTAAAACAATTAACATAAAGACAAAAGACACAAGATACTGATTACAATCAGTTATGTTTTAATTTTCTTGCAAAACCTTACATAGCCAATAAGTACAAGAACTAGAAGGCATACAACAATGTCAACTCATCAACTTTATAAAATAGAATGAATGATTTATACCTGGGAAATGACACGATATCTTATTAACGCCAATCGTTTTTCTCTATTCAATTACTAATGCTCTTCAACTACTTTAGTTGGCCTTTTTAACTTTTTTGGATTCGAGCGTTACTGATGAGTCTTTTGTAGACGAAACGCGCGTCTGGCGTAAATACAAATTCTAATTATGGTATCTATGATGAGTTTATTTGCATAGAGATAGAAATCTCCACCCTCTTCATTTGCCATTCATTAAGCACTGTAACATTGATATAACCGATACATTATTAACAAATTTTTAAATGACTTTCAAATTTGTTTGGAGATCTTCATCTTTCTGCTATCTCATAACAGTTTAAAAGAAAAAAAGAACTTTGAATTAGCTGGTTTTTTTCTAAATATAAAGCATAATGAATAATCTGAAATAATTATACAAGTTATGCTCGACTTTGGCTCTACTTTTGTTAAGCTTTTGGATTATAGCTCTTTTTTATAAGCTTTGGATTTTGAATGGAAATACAGTAATCTTAATGTAAATTATCGAACATCACTAATAAAGTCTAGACGGTATACATGTATGAGAACGCTACCATAATTTTCATAGATGGATGTTTGTAATAATTGTGCAGTTTTTTTCTTTCAATACGTATGTTTAGTTCTTGAATGAACCAAAAAGTGAAACCAATTGATATTCTGAAATGTGTGTCGACAAGTGATACCAAAACTTCAATTCCTGATCAGGGTTTGCTATGTTGTGTCATGTGTACTATTGTTTATCTGTTTGTCTTTTTCATTTTTAGCCATGGCGTTGTCAGTTTATTTTCGATTAATGAGTTTGACTGGCCCTCTGGTATTTTTCCTCCCTCTTTTGTACTATATGCTAGTATTTAGGAATGCGAACAAATCTCATATCAATGTGTCAAACAAAAAGAGATTTACATGAACTCGAAAATAAATGAAGCATGGTTTTTATATGCTTTTCATGCTTTGCATGTACAGTTGACATGTGAGTCCACAAAATAAAGCAATCTTGAAGAGCGTTTCGTTTACTATAGATGTTGGTTTATTAACCGTTTGACCAAAACCTTCACATACGAAATTGTAAGAATGCATTAAGGATGTTTCCTTCTCTTGTTTTGAAATTTTGCCTTTGGTTTTATCTATGTATTGCCATATGACCGTCAACAACTGCTTCTCTTTTCATAAATTTATAACATAAAGCTTAAAAAAGCCATAATTGAAACTCTTTTAAAATTCTTTTTTGTTGTCCTTGTTTTTGAAAAAAAAGCAGCTTATGTTAAAGTATAAAAATTCTAGAGAGAATAATTTTCCGCCAAATTTCCAATTGCTTATATCTTGAAAACAAGCACACGGACCCACAATCTTTTTTTCTGATTTTTTAGTTCCATTATTTATATACTATCATTTTAGAACATTCTTTTAAAAAGCTTACTATTTTGAAACAGAAATGTGTAGCGTCAAGTTTAAAATGTTGATCTCTCTTTTTAATTACATTTCATTTCAGATCTAGGTATGCTCATTCTTTTTCTGAATTGAAACTTACAGTTAACACTATTTGTATAAGCTGTCACAGAACATCATCATGATTTAGTGACCTTGAACTTAGTTGAAGGAATATCTTGTTTTGTTGGTGGTTTTCGTTGTCAGGCATATGTTATTGCAGTAGTTTTGGTGTGTGCTGCATATTTTATTCATCTGATGTATTTACTTTGTGTACAAAAAGCAACTATCTAGTATATGTTTAGGCTATACCGGTATTTGCTGTCTATCAAAACTTTTGTTGTCAAGTGTGATGGTTGTGTTTAGCAAAGCAAAAATGTTTCATCGGCGTTGCAAATCAGAAAAACAATTTTTAATAACATATCACCGAATTAAAATCCAAAAAAATACTGAGCTCCGAGGAAAATTCTAAAAGGAAAGTCTCTAATCGAATGACAAAATCAAAGGCTCATCTACATCAAACGTATGGTTAACAAGTTTCATATTCCCCCATAGACATCGAACTATAAAAATTATGTAATTTCTCCAGGTCACAGTGGCACTAAAATAACTTTATGTTTTGTCAATAACTTGGTTTATAATTAGATTACTTAGTGTAAATGTGCTTTCATGTTTTGGTTTTAGTTTTAATGTTCTTTAATCCTAATCATTTTAATCATTTTCTGAGCTTTATTTTGTAATTCATTTGATTGTATAGCTCAAATTTTGAGCACTATGATTGGTTAATAAAATTATCTTATCTTATCTTATTAATGACTTCGTACAGACATGGTTTTTATGTATAAAAGGTGGATTAAACCTAGTTTTATAGTTAGCTAAACTTTTCACTTGTCTGACAGTCGCATAAAATTTCGTTATATTGACAAAGATGTGTGAGAAAAAACAAACAGACATAATATGTTTAAATGTCAAAATAAGGCTACAGAAGTCAACATTGTGTTATAAAGTTAGTTAAATAATCATAAAATTAACATGTGATAATTTAAAGAAGTGAAAGAAATAAAATACGGTAACCTTGACTAAACAAGTTCGCGTTATGTCGTTTAATGTCAAGAGTTGATACGCGATTTCCTTTCTTTGATTAAGCAGGTATGGAAAATTTTAGACGCGAGGTTGGATATAGAGTCATGTCCGTAAATTTTTTTCCATCATGGCTCTCAAACCTCAAAATGACGATGGTGCTTTGAAATGATTCAAATAGCATTCATTCTTTTCACTGTTGTTTCTTAATAAATCAAAACTGCATACATTTTTCTGAATAATGTCATTTTTTATGGATAATTCAATAGCGCAATAGACTATTTTTATATTATCGACTTTTGACCCGAAGTTTATATTTTTTCGAGGAAGTTGTGTGAAAACAAAGTACTGTTTAAGTTAATGGACAATATATAATTTTTAAGGAACAGAGTTTCATTCACAACACTTCCAAAAAAAAAGAATATAGTCTTCTGGGTAATAATTTTACATAAAAAGAATATATATTCATAGCTTGGAAAAACGTATAGAATAAAACAATAAAAAAATGTAGTACAACTTCGGAAACACTTTATAGAGATGTACTTATAAATTTTTTTTTTTTGTATTTAATTCGTGGTAAAATGCAAGGATTCTGATTTATCGATGAGCATGTTTAAATCTCACAAGGAACACTCAATGCCAGATGTCTTCAGTCTAATTAGAAAAAAAAACCACATATATCATGTTCAGTGTATCATTCCACTAGTGAATCATGATCTGAACATGAGGACCGCATGTTTAGTCAACTTTGTGTTATTTATTCTCCAGTTTAACATGTAGTGTTTGGTCAACTTGTCTTGTCATCGTCTTTAGTGTTTAGCAATGACGTGGTCAGGATAAATTGAGGGGAAAGACCTTGGTTCAGGGTGATAACTCTTTAAATCAGTTATGCCTTTGTAAAAGTCAAATTTCAAAAATGTATTTTAAGCATTTACATAAAATACATTGGAAATAATCTATGTAACATAGAAGCTTAGCATATTATGTTGAAAATGGTTGCCACAAACGTACTGATGATTTTAAGAGTTATTTCCTAGATCTATCTCTTTAACTGACTTATTTTTAAATGTCCCCTGCATATATCTCTCCCTCTTCTAATAGAGCAAAGGTCAAATTCTTTCTTTACTTGTTCGTTTATAAATTTACAATTTATTAAGATACAAATTTTCAACTCCTCGTTTTAGTCATACATGTATAACTCTTTCCCTGTTTCAGTTCTTACACATTCATTGTTTTAAAATATTCCGATTTGAGAGTTCTAAATAAAGGTAAATCCACAAAAGTTATTCAAACGCATGTAATCAAAAAAGCGTTGCTTTCTTTCTTTTCAACTGAGAAATGGGAAGTTGGAACTAAAATTTAAATTAAAATCAAAAAAATAATGAACTACATTTACGTGGAAAATTCAAAAAGCTCAAACACATCAAACAAATGTAATATCCCTGACTATCAATAATGTGGCCATTTGTATAAATTTCCTGTTTATAAAACTTTGAATTTTTCGAAAAACTAAGGATTTTCTTATCCCAGGCATAGATTACCTTAGACGTATTTGGCACAACTTTTTGGAATTTTGGATTTTAAATGCTCTTCAACTATGTTCTTGTTTGGCTTTATAAATATTTCAATATGAGCGTCACTGATGAGTCTTTATGTAGACGAAACGCGCGTCTGGCGTACTAAATTATAATCCTGGTACCTTTGATATCTATTGGAACAGGTATTTTCTTATGTAGATTGATGGTGGATTGAACATGGTTTTATAGGTAACTAAACCTCTCACTTGTATGACAGGGATTTTCTTATGTAGATTGATGGTGGATTGAACATGGTTTTATAGGTAACTAAACCTCTCACTTGTATGACAGGGATTTTCTTATGTAGATTGATGGTGGATTGAACATGGTTTTATAGGTAACTAAACCTCTCACCTGTATGACAGGGATTTTCTTATGTAGATTGATGGTGGATTGAACATGCTTTTATATGTAACTAAACCTCTCACTTGTATGACAGGGATTTTCTTATGTAGATTGATGGTGGATTGAACATGGTTTTATAGGTAACTAAACCTCTCACTTGTATGACAGGGATTTTCTTATGTAGATTGATGGTGGATTGAACATGGTTTTATAGATAACTAAACCTCTCACTTGTATGACAGGGATTTTTGTTCGAAGATACAACTAGACAGGCGAAATTCAGGATTTTTGTATAATAAAGTGGTTAGATAGACAAAGCAGTTCATTGGATTTGATAACATACTTTGTTTGAAATATCGGTTTTTGCTGTAATTATTCAAACCCCAAAAATAACAAATTATATAACTAGTTTTCAGTATTCATTATTACCATTTAATGTTTAATATATTAATTGGCATTATTTCGTTTAATTAATACATAATACAGACTTGAATTCGTCATGCAACGTTTCGTAGCAAGAATTGAGATACTTTTTAATGCGGAAAGTAAGTAAATGTACTGAGGTGGAATTTTACTCTTTATGCGATATTGTTTTCGCGATAAGAGAATAAGTTGTGATAAATCTTAAGAACCCTTATGCTCAGTGGACATGAATTGCTTTCAAGGATCAATTACGTGTTTGACTGTTGTTGTCCATTCGTTTGATGTGTTTTATCATTTGATTTTGCCATTTGATAAAGGACTTTTCGTTTTGAATTTTCCTCGGAGTTCAGTATTTTTGTGATTTTACTTTTCAAATATTTTCTGATGCTTAAAAGCTTCAATAAAAAATACTAATTGATATACAGAATAATTTGACTTGTCTTTGATTTTTATTTATATAACGTAGTTTTTGAAAAACTCGAAATGAACTTGCTCGTTCGAGGAAAGAATGATTAAATGGTTTGACTAAATTGCAACTAATAGTGTAATTGAGTCGACCAATTATGATTTGAACTATCGAAATAAACTAAGTTAAGTCAATTCAATATCATAAACAAAATATAGATAATTAGTTATGGTATATTTTACAAGGTGAAGCCATCAGTGTTAACCATATAACTAATCATACTATGGAACCAAATCAAATTACTTAATTAAAGTCAATTATAAAAAATATAAATAAATTAAAGTCAGGCTTGTCTGGCGGAGTTGACAGGGTTTGTACATTTAATCCAATAAGCGTTTTTGTATGATCATTTGAATGAAAAGACATAGGGCAGAAATGTCAAGAACCTCAATTTATGTAGCACAAAGTTGAAAAGGGTATAGTTTCAGGACAATATGGTATATGTGGTATATATGTTTGTATTGTTTTGTACCTTTCGTAATTGAAAATAATAGTTTTAAAATGCATGTCCAATTTTAAGCATTCGTTTTGATTATTTATTATATTATTAGTAACATGGTGTGTTAGTGACCTAATACGATATATATATCGTATTAGATATATAGGGTCACTAGCACACCGTGTAATGCATTTATCTTACCGACTTTCTTCACATGTGATATTTTGACTAGCGGCCTATCAAAGTGATCAAGTCTTCAATACTTAGTATTAAGATCCTACTTCCATTTGTCTATACAGAAAACAAATGCCAACAATAACAACTGTTTAGCTTTACATTTGTTTTATGAATTTATTTCAATCGTTCATTACATGTATCAATTTCTTCGTCTGTTGAATCCTTTCAGATTTCTTTTTTTTTTGTAAATGAAAGGGAAGTAACTCCGTTATGCCAACAATAATAACTTGTTAGCTTTAATTATGTTTTATGAACTTATTTCAACCTTTGACCAT
>CM034359.1:34367191-34383564 GCA_019925275.1 Mytilus edulis
TTCATGTATTTTGGTTTTTTGGCACCACAAGTAATACAGTGTATCCTGTCTTTCATTTCAGGACTGTATTTCAATTTCAATACTTTAAGAAGTTAATGATAAAACTTGGACATTTACTATTTAGATGAACATTTCCTTTTTACAAGAAAATGCCATGATCAGTACCTATTTTAATCACTGGTCCCCTATATTTTTCAGAACAGAGGTTCTGACTTATTGCGTTTGGTTTTCCATAGTCTTTAGCTCACCTGGCCCGAAGGGCCAAGTGAGCTTTTCCCATCACATTGCGTCCGGCGTCCGTCGTCGTCTGTCGTCGTCCTGCGTTAACTTTTACAAATATCTTCTCCTCTGAAACTACTGGGCTAAATTAAACCAAACTTGGCCACAATCATCATTGGGGTATCTAGTTTAAAAATGTGTCCGGTGACCCCGCGAACCAACCAAGATGGCCGCCGTGGCTAAAAATAGAACATAGGGGTAAAAAGCAGTTTTTGGCTTATAACTCAAAAACCAAAGCATTTAGAGCAAATCTGACAGGGTATATTTGTTTATCAGGTCAAGTTCTATCTGCCCTGAAATTTTCAGATGAATCGGACAACCCGTTGTTGGGTTGCTGCCCATAAATTGGTAATTTAAAGGAAATTTTACTGTTTTTGGTTATTATCTTGAATATTATTATAGATAGAGATAAACTGTAAACAGCAGTAATGTTCAGCAAAGTAAGATTTACAAATAAGTCAACAGACCGAAATGGTCAGTTGACCCCTTTAGGAGTTATTGCCCTTTATAGTCAATTTTTAACCATTTTTCGTAAATCTTAGTAATCTTTTACAAAAATCTTATCCTCTGAAACTACTGAGCCAAATTAATCCAAACTTGGCCACAATCATCTTTGGGGTATCTAGTTTAAAAAATAATGTGTCCGGTGACCCGGCCATCCAACCAAGATGGCCACCATGGCTAAAAATAGAACATAGGGGTAAAATGCAGTTTTTGGTTTATAACTCAAAAACCAAAGCATTAAGAGCAAATCTGACAAAGGGTAAAATTGTTTATCAGGTCAAAATCTATCTGCCCGGAAATTTTAAGATGAATCGGACAACCTGTTGTTGGGTTGCTGCCCCTAAGTTGGTAATTTTAAGGAAATTTTACTGTTTTGGGTTATAATCTTGAATATTATTATAGATAGAGATAAACTGTAAACAGCAATAATGTACAGCAAAGTAAGATTTACAAATAAGTCAACATGACTGAAATGGTCAATTGACCCCCTAAGGAGTTATTGTCCTTTATAGTCAATTTTTAACAATTTTCATAAAATTTGTAAATTTTTACTAACATTTTCCACTGAAACTACTGGGCCAAGTTCATTATAAATAGAGATAATTGTAAGCAGCAAGAATGTTCAGTAAAGTAAGATTTACAAACACATCACCATCACCAAAACACAATTTTGTCATGAATCCATCTGATTCCTTTGTTTAATATTCACATAGACCAAGGTGAGCGACACAGGCTCTTTAGAGCCTCTAGTTGTTGTCTTCGGATTAATATTGTGTCATCGATTTGTGCTTTTGTTATCACGCTCCATATATTGGTTGTACTATATATAGTTATCAAAGTACCAGGATTATAATTTTGTACGCCAGACGCGCGTTTCGCCTACATAAGTCTCATCACTGACGCTCATATCAAAATATCTATGTAGCCAAACAAGTACAAAGTTGAAGAGCATTGAGGATCCAAAATTCCAAAAAGTTTTGCCAAATACGGCTAAGGTAATCTATTCTTGGGATAAGAAAATCCTTAGTTTTTTGAAAAATTCAACGTTTTGTAAACGGGAAATTTATAAAAATGACCACACAATTGATATTCATGTCAACACCGAAGTGTTGACTACTGGGCTGGTGATACCCTCGGGGACGAAACGTCCACCAGCAGTGGCATCGACCCAGTGGTGTAAATAGTTATCAAAGTACCAGGATTATAATTTTGTACGCAAGACGCGCGTTTCGTCTACATAAGATTCATCAGTAACGCTCATATTAAAATATTTATGAAGCCAAACAAGTACAAAGTTGACGAGCATTCAGGATCCAAAATTCCAAAAAGTTGTGCCATATACGGCTAATGTAATCTATTCCTGGGATAAAAAAATCCTTAGTTTTTCGAAAAATTCAAAGTTTTGTAAACGGGAAATTTATAAAAATGACCACAATATTGATATTCATGTCAACACCGAAGTGTTGACTACTGGGCTGGTGATACCCTATGTGACACATTATCAAATCAGTCACTGATATACTTCATGTTAAACGCATATATGGATCTTTTACATATAGAGAAAACATCACATAAGATGTAATAATCTGCTTTCCCTAATTTTTATCATGATCATACTGATTAACATAAATGATATATAATGACTATTTTATTTGTTGATCCCCTATTTTTATATGTTTTTAGTTCATGAGTGGGGATACCATCTTGGCATCGGTAAGTTATAATAACATTAGAAATTGTTTGAATTTGCAATATTTTCGATTATTTTAATTGTGGGTTAGATGACAAATCATGAACATTAACAAGAAAATTGATGAAACCAACTGCTTCTGTTGTAACTTATAAGTATACACATACAGTGGTAAATATTACAAGAATAAATATATCATATATTGTGTATTTCAATAATTTAAAAAAATTAAAGGTAAATTGTTTTTGTGCCAGGATATTTGTACACGAATGTTTCATTTTACCTTCTTTCTCGAAGTATTTACCAAAACACATTTTTACCACTGCGTAGACGCGTTTTTATTAAATGCAACTGTTTATCATCTTGATAGCGAATGAATAATTAAATTACTTCAAATTTGGTAAACAAACCATTCCTATTAATATTCGCCTTGGATTTCAGAAAATGATCTGATACCCCCATTTAAACTAGCACTCAAACAATGAAACTAATAAAAATAAAAGTAAAAAAACAACAATCAGCGAGCAAACTTTCTTCAAACCTTTTACCACTGAAAAATAAATATAAATGAATTTCAAATAAAGAGGTATGAAAGCCATTTGTTTGTTCGTCGTATTAAAGGTAATTAAAAAATAAAACAATATACATCTCTGCATTGAAACCCTTCAAATGATACATAGAAGAATTTCACATGTCAGATATCAGAAAAGATAGCTATGAATGTTGACTTCCATATTTAAATTCAGGCTACACACATATTGAGTTTTCGGTAAACCACAATAACATCTGAATTATTCCCATTCTTAGACAATAATTAATATTAATATATAGCCAAACTTTATCCCAAACGTTATTTTGCTAATTTACTTTTGTCATTAAAGTGCGTTTAAAATGGCAATACATAGTATGTTACTTTAAACATTATTATGTCGTCGTACATGTCAAAGTCATATCACAATTAAACCTGTCTTGTCCAGTTTATGCCAGTCTGTTCGTCCATCAAAAAGATTATCATAATTTCGAAAGATTTCAATAATTTTTAACTAGGTTTGCGATTTCATGTTTTTAACAATAAATCCTATCATACCTTCGGTTTTTCGTTTTTATTTAATCTACCCTAAATACAGGTGGTACCATTTGTTACAATAATTAGATACTAGCTACTCACATGATAAGGTAAAATTATTCATGCAAAAGTAGAAAATGGATTAACTTTTATTTTGATTTATCTGATGTTAAGAAGTCTTTGATCTCTATAATGGTTAATTTCAATGATGGATTTTTAACCTTCCATTTTTAATAATTACCGAATGTGTCTATCGAAGAAATGTATATTATGTTTCTGTATTTCGCACGATCAGATTTGTTCTATAAATAATGCATACAAGGGTTTCTGAGAAACGAATCAAGGCCAACAGGACATTCTTATGCATTACCAGGAATTAAACCACCACATTATTAAATTTATTTATCTTATCCTTGAGCGCACTTACATGACATCTCAATTATTGTGTTTTGTTTCACCAAAGCCTTATCTTAAAAGTTATCCATTGCTACGTTTCCCAATCTATATTTAAACTATTAAAATCGAAAATGATTGTAGATTAATTGATTAGGTTTTCAGATAACATATAACACTATTGCGATATATCGTGTCGGTCAATATTTATTGTTGAAAGAAGCATTGAAATGATGGCATGAAACTTTTTTGTCGTTATGAGGAATACATCGATATAAGAAGATTTAGTACGAGTACCAATGAGACAACCCTCGATTCAAGTTACAGTTTGTAAAGGCAAAAATATTTATAGGTCTAGATCTTGGTTAACACCAAACGCACATTTTCTTTGTTTTATCTGATTTGTTGAAGGAAATCTCTGATTCCTTTTCAAATGATATCCAAAACAATTTAATTTACTAAAATCCGTGGCAAATCCAATTCCGACAGAAAGAAAACTCTTTAAAAAGTTTGATCAAAGCCTTTTTAGGAATTCTTCTTCCAAATTTCTCTAAGATTGAGGTATTTGTGTTTTATGCTTTTGCATCAATTTTTATACAAGTAAAGTTTTTATTTTTCAAAATCATACAATGCATTTGAATTTTATTTATCCAGGGCATGTTTGACCTTAAAACTTTTCCAGATTCTCAGGTTTGTCTGTACTCAGAGTACATTTTGAGGTGAAAACACAGCCATTTTCGCCATAGGGTCTACATGAACCTTAAAACGACGATGAAGGGTATTTTGCATGCCTTTTTGGGATATTAATTTAATTTTATTATCGCTGCTGCTGTCCACTTCAATTAATAATACTGTCAATATTTTGCCGTGAAACAGGGATGTATTTAGCATCGGATGCACCGTAAACTGCAAACCAACATATTTTTAGGATACTTGATTTCACAACGAGCAAACTATACAGCAATGTATTGTCGCTGTTGTCAAATTTTTCCTGTTGTATTTCCTAATAATTTTAAAATTGCATTAAAATATTGCTCGCGAAAGTTAGTTCGTTTACAGTTTATATATTTTTATAATTTGTATAATAATTTTTCAGTTACATTTTATTTGTGCAGCCTCAAAATCCTCGTTTTTTTTTTTAAAAATAGACCAAGAACATTGGAAGAAGGAATTCCCCACATGTGCTGGAGAGCAACAATCTCCGATAGACATTAAGACAGATAATGTCAAGTTTGACCCAAGGCTACGAAAATTTAATTTTACTGGCCTCAAATCGCATAGAGATGTTAAAGTGATAATTCAGAACAATGGCCATACGGGTAAGTATTAGGTAAAAATAGAAAGTGGCTGAATTTATTCCTGTTTAATTATGCATCGACAACCATAAATAACTAGTTTGTATCTGAAAGACAATACCAAGATTTAATTTGACAGCTGATGATATGGTCTTTATCCATGATTAAAGGTTAATACACATAATACACATAATAACATAATCTATCGACATTGCTGATTTGTGTCATGTTTAAGCTGATTTTGATTTTTTTTTCAGCATCAATCTATACACATCAATTCGTTAAACTGCAAATTTTAGAATAAAAAGAATTTCGGACAACGGTATACTACTGTTGCCTTACTTGACGACCCATTATTGGCACGGGAAGTTTGCTGCTCTATGGTCGGTTTGTTGTCGCATTAAATGCACACCTACCGATCATTTATGACACAAGATAAATAACTTATTAAATCTGAAAAACTGACATTATCAAAAATACCCAACGTTGACGAAAGAGCAATTGTAAGGATGTTAAGGTAAGATAAACCTTGTCACACATGGTCACCGTACACCACGTAATTCTACAAATCAAATATATTTTACCCATTTCTTTTAAAATGATGAGAGACTTATTGTTTCACACACACGTTTCGCCTCACCGGTGAATGGGGCAGTAAACCAATTCGGTCGAAATTATTCTACTATGTAGTATTTTTGTGGGTACCAAACTTGCATTTTCGTGGACATTAAATTTCGTTGTTTTGACAAACTGTGCAAACATTCCTTTCGAAAATTTGTAATTCGTTGAACATTAAAATTCGTGGTTAACCTGTTCCATGAAATCCAAGTAAACTGGTATCCAACGAATATTAATGAATCCATAGTATGCATCAAATCACTTATCGTATCCGAGAAACTAGACATAAGTCGTAAAAGAACGTTAATCAAAAATGAACCAATAAACAGGGTGCATGGGCAATTGAAACATTTTGTGACAGACATGATTATGCACACTAAATATCTAGCTGGTTTGTTTCTCATTAAATCTTAAAACTGACATAACCATGAAACATTTACGTTCATCAATGAACCTTGAACATTAGGTGAAGGTTAGATGTTAGGACTGCAGATGGATATGGATATGTACATTCTAAAATTTAGACTATAAAGCACCTGTATACAGGTTGGGATATACAACTATATGGCGAGAATAAAATAAGGCGAATGTAAATCGTCTCGAATTTGTTAAAAACGGAAACCTTTTCATCAATATATAAATATATTTTTTTTTAAATCACAAATTCGGCTACAACGGGCTTTGCGCGAAATAAAATAAAAGAACGGTAGGTAAGTTGGTCTTCAGTAACATGATAATCATTTCAGTACAAGTTGACATGGAGGATCATACGATAAAGGTGACAGGGGGTGGACTGCCGGGAACATATATTGTAGACCAGTTTCATTTCCACTGGGGATCAGATGATACAAGAGGATCAGAACATGAAATTAATGGAAAACATTTCGCAATGGAAGTAAGTAACAACATCTAGATCATTGTTTTCATTAAATTTTGATTTTTAATTAAAATGTGTACAAGTGTGCCTTAAAAAGGTTAACATTTTTTAAAGGTCAACCGAAAAAAATTGATGTGCAATTATTAGAGAGTTACCCACACATTGCTATACTGTCAAAAAGCATTAACTTTTGCCTCAGATATTTGGGAATTTATTGAAATCTTCAATTGATGCCGATTTCAGTGCGCACAAGTGTTTATTTAATAAAAAGTTTATCTCGTACGAATTGAAACACTAAAAAAACTGGAAAATCACAAAACGTCTAGAGCATCAAAACTTAAATAAACCTAGATGCAAACATAAATTTTTACTCTCGTAAAACGAAAGAACTAAAACAATGCCATCCATTTAGTTGTCTGTTAAATGTTGTGTGATGCGTCTAGTGTGCTGTGTTTTGTGTCTGTGTGCTTGTCACCTCTCGCTTTCAGCGCCGCTGGCTAACAGAAATGTGAAAAGGTGAGCAGTTTGTCAGTCTCACCCTGCCAGTACATAGCCTCTCCACATCAAGTCCTATGTAGAAACCTCCCCGTGGGAACAGATGGATACTGAGCACCGAAAGGCCTCAGGCATAACTACAAGGGCGACGGGAAGATGGGTCTCGTGAGCCTAGGAAGGCAGCCTGTCTAGGAGAAGGAAAACTCTGATTTCAAATCCCGGTTGGTGGTAACCGTTAGTCCTTTCAAGACAACCACTCCAGCTATTGGACAAATAGTGGGGAGATCACTGCCCCGGCGGAAGATTGCTGCCAAGCGACAACGGCAAAGGGCGTATGAGGGCAAACAATGCCCCACCGGCCAGTGACCCGTATGGGGAAGACTACATTCCAGATGCCTTTACAAAACCACCTGGAACCTTTAGGTAGGCTAATCCCCTGCTTAGAGGTTAAAACGGATTACAGAAACACGAAACGAAAATTTACAAACCTTGGATGAAAGAGAAAAAGACCTTTACATAGAAGGAGAATGACGTTGGATGGCCAAAACCGAAAGGAAGCTACACAACTGAACTTCTGAACTCTAAATCCGCAACAAAGATAGGAACATGGAATGTGAGATCTATGTACATTCCAGGAAAAGCGCAAACCATCGCCAATGAAATGAAGGCATATGAAATAGGCATACTAGGAATAGCGGAAGCAAGATGGAATGATGCAGGACAATCAAAACTAACATCAGGAGAAATGATTATATACTCTGGACATATGGAGGAGAACGCTGAACATTCTGAAGGAGTTGCCATTATGCTGTCAAAAGAAGCTCAGAAAAATTAATTGGATGGGAGCCAATAAGTGCAAGAATCATCATGGCAAAATTCAAGACCACAAATAAAAGGATATCATTAAACATCATCCAATGCTATGCCCCTACAAATGGTGCAGAGGACAATATCAAGGAAGAATTCTATCAATTGCTGGAAGAAACCACCAGGAAATGTAGCTCCAAAGACATCACAATCTTAATGGGAGACCTAAATGCTAAGGTAGGAAGCGACAACACCGGTTATGAACAAGTGATGGGAAGACATGGGCTAGGAGAAATGAATGAGAATGGAGAGCTCTTTGCAACCACTGTGCAAATCACAATCTGGTCATCGGTGGAACAGTTTTCCCACACAAAAAATGTCATCTAGCAACATGGGTTCTCCAGACATGAACACTGAAAACCAAATAGATCATGTCTGCATCTCCAAGAAGTTTAGGAGAAGTTTACAAGATGTCCGAGTTAAAAGAGGAGCTGACGCTGCCACTGACCACCACCTTATTGTAGCTAATGTCAAATTGAAGCTGAAGAAACATCAAAATATTGAATCAACAGGAAAACGATTTAACATATCAATGTTGGAAAACAAAACAAAGAAATCAGAATTCCAGATAGAGCTAAAAAATCGCTTCTCAATATTTCAGAATGCAGCAGAGGAAATAATTTCAATAGTAGATCACTGGCAAGAGATTAAAAATGCTTTCACGACAGCTTGCGAAACATCAGTTGGTTTAAAAAAGAGGAAACATCAGGAATGGATAACGCCAGAAACACTTGTAAAAGTAGAAAAAAGGAAAAATATAAAAAATATCCTGAACAACAGCAAAACAAGATCAGCAAAACAATCAGCCTCAAGAGAGTATACTATAGCTAACAAGGATGTCAGGAACAATGCAAGGAGAGATAAGAGGGCATTTGTAGACAAACTGACAGCAGAAGCAGAAGAAGCAGCCAGAGCAAACAACATCAAAGCTCTGTATGACAACATAAAACTGCTAACAGGGAAATACCAGAAAGGAAGTAGACCAGTCAAAAGCAAAGAAGGGAAAACACTCAACACACATGAAGAGCAAATGACAAGATGGGTTGAGCATTTCAAGGATGTGCTAAACAAGGACCCACCTGTAAGAAAAGCTGACATCCCACCCTCGGAAGAGCTTTTGGCAGTAGACCGTAAAAGACCATCAACAGGAGAAATGAAGAAAGCCATAAAAATACTAAAGAACAACAAAGCTCCAGCTCCTGACAACATACCTGCAGAAGCACTGAAAGCAGACATTGAAACATCAACTCAACTGCTATATGAGCTATTTGGAAAGATCTGGGAAGAAGAAGAGGTCCCGCTAGAATGGAAAGAAGGACACTTTGTAAAGCTTCCAAAGAAGGGCAATTTAAGCATTTGTGACAACTATAGAGGAATAATGCTACTATCAGTTCCAGGGAAAGTTTTAAATAGAGTTATGTTAAACCGACTCAAAAATGCAATAGATGAAAAGCTTCGTGACAACCATGCTGGATTTAGACAAAACCGATCATGTGCAGACCAAATAGCAACCTTACGTATCATCCTCGAACAATGACAAAAGTTCAATTTATCACTTTATTCTGTTTTTGTCGACTTTGCCAAAGCCTTCGACAGCTTAGATAGAGATGTGTTGTGGCAGTTGATGAGACACTATGGCATTCCTGAAAAATTTATTACCATCATCAGAAACACCTATACAGGAATGCAGAGTAACGTTATACATGAAGGTCAATTAACAGAGGCCTTTGATATAACAACTGGGGTAAGACAAGGCTGTCTCCTTTCACCTATGCTATTCCTCCTGGCAGTTGATTGGATCATGAAGCAAGCCACAGATGGCAGACGAAATGGCATCCAATGGACTATGTTCACTCAGCTGGATGACCTAGACTTTGCCGATGACATTGCATTGCTATCCCACAACCACCAACAAATGCAGGACAAACTAGAGCAGGTTGAAAAGAGAGCAGCAGAAACGGGCCTTTCCATCAATCATAACAAGACCAAAGTGTTAAAGTCAAACACAAAGTCCCAAGCCAGTCTGATGGTTAACACCCAAGCATTAGAAGAAGTGGAATCCTTTACATACCTTGGAAGCGTAGTGGATAATCTTGGCGGCTCAGATAAAGATGTAAAGATCAGAATTGACAAAGCCAGAACTGCATTTAACATGATGGGGTCAATCTGGAAAGCACGAAATATCACACTTAAGACCAAAATACGCTTGTTCAATTCAAACGTTAAAACCATTCTCTTATATGGAGCTGAGACTTGGAAAACAACAAAAAACCTGCTTCATAAACTTCAAGTCTTCATTAAAAACTGCCTCAGGCGCATCCTTAACATCAGATGGCCTGAGAAGATATCAAACAAAGATCTTTGGGAAAAGACCAACCAATCCCCAGTTAATGAAGAGTTAAAAAAGAGAAAATGGCGATGGATAGGACACACACTGAGGAAGCCAAAAACTAACATTACAAGGCAAGCCTTACAGTGGAACCCACAAGGAAAGCGTAGCAGGGGCAGACCAAGATACACCTGGAGAAGGAATGTTGCAGCCGAGATGGAGAAAGAAGGGTAAAAGTGGCACGATCTGGAGAGGCTAGCAAAGAACAGAACAAGGTGGAGAAATATCGTTAGTGGCCTATGCTCCACCAAGGGGCAACAGGATTAAGCATCCATTTAGTTACCTAATGACTTTTATATATAGATGTCGAACTTAAAAGTATTGATTTTAATTGTAAACATATTACTTGATATATTTCACATGACTGGACGGGCTTAACTAGTTCGCCTATTTAAGACCAGTCCATCTATAAACAGGTATGTCGGGATAAACTCATCAATGAAGTGTCAATTTTCGTCCCATATCATACACTCAGTTCATTTGTATATTCGTTTGGTTACACTGATAGGTGATTATAAATCAATTATAAATATAACGGCCATCATCATATCACACACATCTTCAAATAGACTGTTCTTATGCAAATTAAAACGTAAGCTCCGCCGAATCAGTTGAAATAACATTGGTCATACACAGCAAAGGTTAGAATATGCCATTGGACTATCGAAACCACAAGTCGATTTATTATCATCTATGTTCACAGTTTTCTACTTGCAGATGTATTTGTATGCACTCTAACAGATGCTGCAATGTCACGTGCACTGATGCTATGGAAAGCACACGGGGTCTTGCTTTCTTTGGATTCTTGATTGTAATGCATTTCTGACATCAAACATAGTTTTGATGAAGCCGATTAGTATTAGAAACAGCTATCTACACTAGTTCCTACTTTTATATGAATGTTTTAATGTGACCTACCGAATTATACTATTTACCGGATTTGTTATCTAATAAGCAACACGACGGGTGCCACTTGTGGAACAGGATCTGCTTGCCCTTCCGGAGCACCTGAGATCACCCCTGGTTTTTAGTGGGGTTCGTGTTGTTTATTCTTAAGTTTTTTATGTTGTGTCATGTGTACTATTGTTTGTCTGTTTGTCCTTTTCATTTTTAGCCATGGCGTTGTCAGTTTATTTTTGATTCATGAGTTTGACTGTCCTGGTATCTTTCGTCCCTCTTTTAATGTATTTCTTACACAAAAAAGTTTTGATAATGGCAATCGGTAAAAAAGCCATATGTCAGAATATTCACATCTATTTAAACTATTTTCTACTTTTAGATGCATATTGTAATGCACTCTGACAGATTCTCCGAATTCGATAAAGCTATGAATAGTACACGTGGTCTGGCTGTTCTTGGCTTCCTGGTCGATGTAAGTCTAATCAAGGTGATACCCAACACCTTCACAAAAATTGATTTGGCGCGTTTAATTTTCTTAAAATTTTGACCAAGCATTTACTTTGACCCTTTGACAAAAATATAAAAGTTTCAAAAAATTGAACCAACCATTTTATCAGAAAAAATACGCTGGTTATATAACAGTTTGACAAACACTAATTTTGATCACCGAGAAGTTTAATATTCCCTTAACAACACAACGTAATTAAAATGTTTAGCTGACTTCACAGAGTTATCTCCCTGTAGTGTTAGGTACCACCTTAAAAAGTAAAATCACAAAATACTGTACTCCGAGAAAAAAACAAAACGGAAAGTCCCTAATCAAATGGCAAAATCAAATGATAACTAAAACGACTGAAACGAACACCATGTTAAAAAAGCAGTCCCTGCGTATTAAAAAATGTGTTAACGTTGAAAAAGATATTTATCTGAAATCTGAAATCCGAAATGAAAGCATTGTATGATTTTATTGGCGTTTGTTTACTAGATACTTATTGCTAATGGTATAGGTTTATTCTGGAACAATTTCTGGCAACTGTAGTCATCTGCTTTTAAAATCTCATAAATCAATTAAGATGATTATCATCAGACACCCGTGCAAGACTCTAATGGGTAGTCAAAAGAGTCAAGAGCTATCTTGTCGATCCACCATACAAATTAATGAAATTGGTTTAGTGTTAACTAACAAAATTAACGTATCAAATAGAAGTAAGTAAACGACATAAGGTGAGGCAGAGGATATTGTCCTCATGACAAATCACGTATAGACATGCCAGATCTAAAACACAAAGTCCACACGAAGAACAATAACTACGGAGACATAAATCTTACAACAATCCTGCAATTTCTTCCTCCCAATCGTACATATCAATTACCTACCGTATAAGAAAGAAATGACTATTAGTAAGAAATTGGGTCGAACCAGCCGAGAATTGAAACCAAATATCCTGCACTCAATGTTATTAAGCTAGTACAAGACCACAGAGAAGGTTTCAAAATCAAATCAAAAACCATCAATGAATCTTTTTGTAGAATTTTGCCGTCTGTTATAGAAATAAAGTAGAAACGTTTGAAGTGATTGAAGTTTGTTTACTTTGTTTTTCCTTTCTTCTTTTTTTATTCAAAGTTGGTATCATGTTCAAAAACTGAAATAAGGATGTGGTTGAGTACACGTTGTTTTAATTATTTTGTTGTTCCAGGTTGGTCACCATAATCCACATTTTGAAAAGATCATCAGTCATCTAAACAAGATTGTGCATATAAGTAATTATGAACATATTTGATTATATTCATTCTGAAAAAAATCATGTTGATACAATGGTATACAAAAAGACATAGACGTACTATTCAGAAATAATTGCGAGTATTACTTATTGTGATCTTGCAATTTTAGAGTAAAATGCACGGTTAAATTTTCACAAAGCTCACAATATTCATGAAATTTCGATGCCTTTGATATCATGAAAAACAATTTACTTTTTCGCTGCAAGTAGATATTACGAAATACAGTCATTTCATCCCGTAAACATAATCGTATGGACAAGCTTTATATAGATCACTTTTTCATAAAACTTACACTAAGGAAGTATTCCAATTTTGAATAAATTGTTGCAATGGCTTAGGAATAGTTTGTTCTTGTAAAACACAAAAGCTGGCTATAGAAAAACTGATGCTACTGTGAGTAATATTGTTAATGCAGATTTTACAAAGGAGAAGGTCCAGTAAGGGTCAAATTTGGCCTGAAATTTAACACAATAACAACTAGTGAAAAACATCGTGCATTTTAGACTTACATGGTGTTAACAATCGTATTTGGAGATCTCAACTCTTTAGAAAATATATCATGTTGTAGATATTACAAGAAACCATTTTACTTGGTTTCTACAAGATCATTTTGATTTTGACTAGGAAGTAATCAGTAACAATGACGAGGAAAGGTGTTCTGGTCATATCCGTATTTTCAATACCAAGCAGTGCAATTTGAGCCAAAACCAGAGTTATTGATGATTTTTAGTTGAATGAAAAACATTATGTCCTGCGTCAGATTATTAAAAAAACACTAATTGAGGGACCTCTGTTAGATCATATTAATATATCATGTTAAATATTGTTCTTTTTTAAGTCTATATTAGATTTCAAATGCGGTGAGTTTTGTTTCTCAGTGATGAGACAGCCACGTGTGTAGTAGAGAGAGAAACTTCAGCATCATTCGTTCAGAATTGCATCTATTTTTGGTAGCTGACGTTGATGCTAAAATCAGAACTTGCAAATGTTAACTTTGCTACATATCTTTGAGCAGTATGGAAGAATTTTGATTTTCATTTCTATCCTTCATTGCCATAGTCATACGTACAAAATAGAAGATACATGTTGATTGCACCACTAAAAGCAGTTTATAAGGATATTTATGCACTCTTGATAGTTATATCCCCCCCCCCCCAAAAAAAAAAAATAAATAAAATAAAAAAAAATAAAATGAGATGTATTTTTAGCATATTCAATTCGGCAATCCAATTAAACAATCAATCAAGAGTTTAGTAATGCAAAATGTATACTAGTAGTATACGGCTAGATTTTGTATAATACTGCACTCTATGTTGGAAAGGAAGGACTTTGTGAAGCTTATTTGAATAATTCCCGGTGTGTTTGATTAAATAATTCCCCAACAGGATAGAATCTGTTAAACTGAAAAACAATGTAAAAACTCTGTATTTATATTTTTTGAAAACAGAGGACAATGTCACTCTGCCAAAATTCCAATTGGCATCGCTGTTTCCACGAACAAACTGCTACTACAGGTACTATGGAAGTCTAACAACACCCCGCTGCTATGAAAGTGTTATCTGGACAATATTTAAAGAACACGTCTATATTTCTGAGGATCAGGTTTGTTTTTTACTACAATATGAATAAAAGATGTAGGTTATACATCAATTGAGCGGCAACAACACTCCGTGATTAAAGTTAAAAACTTGGCATGGTAGCCCACAGCTTAAATTTTGTAGCCAATAAAAATGTTCTACAAAAACACAGAAATTTAGGTAGCCCACACCAACTGTAAGGGGCCAATGGCAAATGGGCCCCTGCTAATTTCAAATCTTGACACTTATTACCAAAAAGAGTTAAAGAGGGACACAACCTGTCTTAAACAATAGGTATGAACCTTAATAATATAGAAGTTTGAATTCGACAAAGGTAACAGAAAGATTTAAATGATATACGCAAAAAATAGCAAATTCCTAAAATAAGAAAAAAGAACAAACAAAAAAAAACATATCATAGTTATTTATCTGACATACATCTAGCACTGATGAGGTTCTTTATTTCGTATAGGCTAAAGGAATGCTTTCAATATTATATGAATAGCTTTGTTTTGAAAGACATTTTTCTCAAATACTATGCAATGCAAATTAACACATAAATATGGGTTTGAAATGCGTTAACAGAGAAATCATACCAGATATTTTGAATTCTTTTAAAATAAAAGTGTAAATATGTCAATGTACAACCACTTAACCCTTAATCCTTGATCATTACGCATCCGACAATGAATTTCGATGCTATGGATGTGTATGCAATTACTGCCCCATATTTGGACACAGTAATGTTGGTCGATATAGGGCACATTATAGGTCGCTGTCGTTGAACCATCAATGAGGAAACTCATAACGGAACTATATATACAATGAGACCATCTGTGACAAAAAATATTTTATAATTGCCATCCACATTATGTAAGCCTCCATTAAACATTTGCAAAAAAATGGCTTGCTCTGTTTAAATACGATATTGACCGGTGAAGCTCATGTTATACTTATAACTTAAAACGAGTTTAAATTTATTTTACAGCTTAACAAATTCCGAGCTTTAGGGAAAACACATTCAACCATTGATCTGATTAACAACTATAGATATCCTCAGCCACTCAATCATAGGGTTGTTACCACCAACTGTATTGAACCCATTCCATCTGATTGTGGTGTTGGTTGGAAGACTGTAAGACAACGTCGTTGCATACATTTAGTCAAAAAATACATAAAGGATATTATCTCGATTTTCAGACCGATTATCAAACCGATTTTCAGACCGATTTTTCAAAATCAAGAAAATGACGATTAATTTGTTCAAATGAAACGATTTATTTAGACCTAATAAATGTGTTTTCGAATACAAATAAATATGAACTAACCATACATTTTTTAAAAATGAATAAGATTTGTCTTATGAATAAACGCGATATACAAAATTTACAATAGACAGTTTTTAAAACGCTTAAGGACTGTAATATTTTTTTCTGTCTATGAAAGAATAACATCAAAATGTGGTGCACACAGAATAACGCGCGTAACGGGTTATTGAAAAGTGTGCTTCACTTTTTTATGTTATTTCGAATAGACCGAAAATGTATATCAATCATCTCTTATAATTAGGTCTTTCCACTTTTCCACCCTTATAGGAGTTTTCTCCCCTTATGTATTTGAAATCAGTATTACTCCACAACC
>CM034359.1:34383664-34400492 GCA_019925275.1 Mytilus edulis
AGTGTTGAAATGTCTAGCTTATAAAAACTTGAAAATTAATCAACAGACTAATTATGTTTTTTTAAACCCTGATGTCATAACATTTAAGGTGGTATCTAACACTACAGGGAAATAACTCTGTAAAATCAGCTAAACGTTTTAATTGCGTTGTGATGTAAAGGGAATAGTAAGCTTGTCAGGGATCAAAATTGTGTTTTTTCAAACTGCTATATAACCAATGTAATTTTTCTGATAAAATGGTTGGTTCAAAATTTTTGAAATTTTTATATTTTTGTTAAAGGGTCAATGTAAATACTTTGTCAAAATTTAATGAAAATTAAACGAGCCAAATTAATTTTAGTGAAAGTGTTGGGTACCACCTTAAGGAGAGTTTCACACCTTGCAATAATTTACAAATCTTTTTAACAAAATGTGTTAAAAGTCATTTTTTATTGCTTTTATCATGTTTGCTAAGGTCAATAATTAGGTTAAGATATAGCAGCTTCTTTCTCTTGTTTGCCACGATCATAATGCCGCATTAAAAAATTGTTATTTCCACTGTCAGTTGATATACCTACTTAGTTATGCTTTAATGCCTACCATGAAACATGTTTCGGCTATTTTGGGTAATGCACCATTTAATTTAAGTCCAGATAATTTTGTTTAAAAAGCACTGATAAGTTGGAAACATTTCTGTGTGTCTTTCTTTAAGAGTATATAAAATAAAATATTTGGAAAATGAGAAAATATGTTCTATCAACCTAGTATTTTTCAAATGACTAAATAAAGGTAAATGTAAGTTCACATTTGCTTAAAGTTTTGTGAATTATAAATTAGAATTTATTCTTTGTAGTTTGAAAAAGTACCAGCCAGATTCGCAGAGGCTGATTCAACCTCTGAAGTACGAGACAGCAAAATACTCAGTTCTCCAGAATCAGATCACAAGAAATCTCCCAAATCACCGAAATCCCCATCAAAACTAAAAAGACAAAGTGATATTAATTCATATTTAAGTAAACATTCAAAAGACTCAGAAAAATTAGAAATCAAATCACATGACTCATCACATAATTCCATGTCACCTGACCATAGATCATTTGATCATGATATGTCATCACCGGACGCAAAATACTCTGAGCGAAGCATGTCACCACTAATTCCGCAGAATGCACCGAGAGAATTATCCACCTTAGTTATGAGTATGAGCGAAGAAGAGGAATACGAGTCACCAGCAGACGTAAAGCCAGATATTTTTGAAACAAAGAAAAAAGGACGGGAATCAAAAGTTTTCAATTATGCAGAAGATTCGGAAGACGAATATTTTGCCATGGAAGCGAAAACTGTCCCTATAAAAACTAAAGGAAAACGAGGGAGAAAAAAGTCTACTACACCTGTACAAGCTCGAGCTCCTAAGTCTAGGAGTCCACCGACAAAGAAAAAAGTAATGATTTCCCCAACGAGACCTATTTCAAGAGATAGCAGGTTGGTTTATATAAAAAAGAAGATGTGGTATGATTGCCAATGAGACAACTGCACAGATGCCTGCAGATGTTACATTTGCTTATTAATAAAAATATAAAGGAAATTGTGATTACAAAAAGAAAAGTACAACAATTAAGACAAGACATGTCATTATTCCAAAATAAATTATGATGGAGGTTAACAGCTGTGTTCTCCCCAGGCCCTTAAACGACGGCTCCCATAAGTTTAATTTTTTAGCATGGTTCTATCTGTCTTACTGTGGTGCTATAATTTTTGTATGTCTTTCATTTTTTTCAGTAAAAAAAATCGTAAATCAGTAAAGTTTTAAACGACTAGCTAAATCATTTCTGAGTGGTATGAAATTCCCGTTGAAATTGATCAGTTCAAACCAGATTGTTTATACCACATGATTGATTTACCTCTGACATGTTGTTATACTTATCATGTTTATGACAAAATGTTTTAATTAGAAGTTTAGGAACTATTTTTTTTTATTAAAATTTAAGATAAAACGTACTTAACTAGTTCAAATAATCATGATAATAAAACAATATATATATAATTAGTTCTTGTTAATTTTATATCTCCTTATGACATGAATCCTTCTATACATCAATTTTCTATCTAGAAACTAGAAATTTTTGAAATTGAACATTTTTCTTCCCTTGAATGATATATATATTGTAATTTTATTGATTATTGATTTTACGAAACATTTAATTACTATAATTATTTAGATGAATATTTATCATTTTTAATTATAATTCATATTTTATTTATTTTTAAGATTTTTACAATCTGTTTATTGATTTACTTCTTTTTTACCAATAATTTTCTGACTCAATGTAAACATAACACATGTACAGTACCACAGTTTTTAAACAAAACAAAGACATAAAAACTACAATAACTAGAACATGTAGAAATATAGGTCAGCGATGCAACGTGACACTACACAACTGATTGTACTAATCATTATACTAAGCTGTCCACATGCATTACCCTGGTGCTTTTAAAAAATCTAGGGGGAGAGCACTGTAACAGAATCTATATTTTCAACATGATTTAGTATAACTCTTTCATTAATATATAAAATTTTAATTCGGTAACTGTATCAGTTTATTTTCACAAACTGATCCACGCTTAAATAGATTGAATGTTGATTGTTGCTATTTTTAGACATTATATATATATATACATAGATTGAATGTTGATTGTTGCTATTTTTAGACATTATATATAACAATCAACATTCAATCTATTTTTAAAAGCGTGGATCAGTTTGTGAAAATAAACTGATACAGTTACTGAATTAAAATTATATAAATATATATATATATATATATTTGGGAAATTAATCCGAACATTTTATCATCAAACGATACCACTGGAAACCTCTAAAAAGACTATATATACTATACTATAAGACTACAAGGAAGAAATAACTTTAACAAATTTTTATTAATTTATTTAAACAACATTCACTTTTCTTTCTATTTATATTCTCTATGTCGTTTCACTTTCATTTTCTATTTATATAATGTCACCATAACTACCGTAATTATACTTACACATCAGGTTAACCGCTCAACGGCAAGAAATGCACCTCACTGTAAATTTTATATGAAACATTGTCCTGATGATGCCTATCTATAGCAGTATAGGTGAAACATGTCGACCAATATGACCAAATAAACAGATACTTTGTGGTAAAAACTTGAGTGTTGTTAAAATTGAGAATGGAAATGTCTTTATTGTCGACATATAGATAATCATTAAGTATAACTCTTTCAGCGATATAGATGATCATGATCATCTTACATCATTTTGTACATATACAACTTTATTTATTGGTTATTTTATTTAGAAATTTTTTTTCATAGTAAGGAAGCCTCCTTCATTTCTAAATAGTTTACACAAAAAAAACCTCATAAACAGGAAAGACTTAAGAAAATGCAAAATTTAATGCAAATGCTTTTTACAGTACTGTGGATTCATTTATTTTCGTGGGTATCAATTTTCGTGGATTTGCTGAAAACTTGCATATTCGTGGATATTTGATTTCGTGGTTTTGCCAATCTCTATATACAAAGCCTATTGGAAATATGTTATTCGTTGAACATTTGAATTCGTGGTTCACCTGTACCAACGAAACCCACGAAAATTGGTATCCAACGAATAATAATGAATCCACAGTAATCAGTCAAGATAAGATTGTCTCAGCATTACTGTAAAATTTCATTATATATTTTATACTAAACAGCCCTGAAGTTGAGTTACCTTCTCCTGGAAGTGTCAGTAGCATGTCACGCCACAGTGATCATAGTGATGATGATCACCATAGTGATAAGGGTCACAATGACAGGCGTGACAGCATGGACAGGCGTGACAGCATGGACAAGGATCCATTTACTTTTTCAGATAGTGACAGTGATTCTAACAAAAGTAGGTTTAATTTTTATTATACGACCGCAAAAAAATTTTTGTGTCTTATAATTGCTATCATGTCGTAGCCGAAGACGCATTTAGTTTCCAGACAATAACTTTAGTTGAAGTGAATGGATCATTTTAAATTTTGAACAGAAGGTTCAATACCACTAATGGAAGGTTGGGATTATTTTTGGGGTTATGGTCAAAATAGTTATGGAATAAGGGGCCCAAAATAAGCATTTTTGTAGTTTTCAAACAATAACTTGTGTTTAAGTGTATGAATCTCTCTGAAATTATACCACAAGTTTCCATACCATAAAGGGATAGTTAGTATTGATTTTGGGGGTTATGGTCCCAATAGTTTAGGAATAAGGGGCCAAAAAGGGGGCCCAAAATAAGCATTTTTGTAGTTTTCAAACAATAACTTGTGTTTAAGTGTATGAATCTCTCTGAAATTATACCACAAGTTTCCATACCATGAAGGGATAGTTAGTATTGTCGTTTTGGGGGTTATGGCTCAAAATGTTATGGAATTTATAGGGACAAAAAATTTCTGATCAATGAACAATTTAAAAGCAGTGACAGGGAGGTAATACAAAAACATTTAACTTATAATGTTGAGTATGTTCAGATTGACCTCTCTTACACTACTTGTAAATTCTGATTGAAGAAATGTCAGATTTTGGACTAATTGCAAAAAAAGGGGGGTGTTAGTTGTTTCAATTTTTTTTTTCCAAATTTCTCAAATTTCAAATTTTTGAAAAGTTTGAAGAAGAAATCTTTAATTGCACAATGTTGTGCAGTATATTTGTAAGATCTTGACATTTGTTTTGTGTAAGAAACCCATTTATATAATGTCAAAAATTTGGTCACAATCCAAATTCAGAGCTGTATCAAGCTTAAATGTTTTGTCCATACTTTTCCCCATCGAAACCCATATATATAATGTCAAAAATTTGATCACAATCGAAATTCAGAGCTGTATCAAGCTTAAATGTTTTGTCCATACTTTTCCCCATCTGTTCAGGGTTCAGCCTCTGCGGTCATATAAAGCTGCGCCCTGCGGAGCACCTGGTTTCTCTTGAAAGCTCATTGAAATCTCTTGCCATTTAACATGTTTAATTATAAGTTATTGAACTGAAAGCTTTTAGTTGAACTGTGTTACTCTGCAGCTATATAATACACACAACTTTAATAATTTTATCATCAAAGTTTCATGATTTGTAGATTAATAGCTATGTTGAATAGTAATATTTTTTTAAACTGAAACCAGTAGCATATATAAATGAAAAATTATTGTGGTGACAAGTTGCCTCCAAGGAGAACTGAAAAATAATCTCAATCATTCTAAATCTGATTCTAAATCTATTGTTGCAATTACAAAAACAAATTTAGAATGACAGGTACATGCACAATCAGTTTAGGAATACTTAATGATTCCAATATGGATAGAAACATTTATTAATGAACCGAAGATAGATAAGGGTATTGAAGACTCATTGGTGGCCTTGGGCTGTTTTCTGCTCTTTGGTCAGATTGTTGTCTCTATGACATTTCCCCGTTTTGTATACAATGTAATGGACTTCATTGTTTATTTAACATGTTTAATACATGTTTTGGGAAAATTACCCTTTTTTTGGGGAGTAAAATGCAATGAAAAAAACAATATAGGACTGAAAGTTTCTAGAACTTATAACTACATTTGAAACCCAAAAAGTGCATTGAGCACAAAATTCTATACATGAACATAAAAAAAAGTAACAATGAAACATATATTACTCGAATATGTATGGTATAATCAAATTACAAAAAGATGTGTATGTGTATAAAAAATTATGAACTGTTCTTAAGATATCAAGTCACTGAAAGTAATTTTTAAAATTGTAGTTATCTTCCTTTGTTCATCAAATCAACAATTCAATTCAATTCAATTCAATTCAAATCTTTATTGCCATAAAACTACATATTTATAGTATGTGACACAATATAACATAACAAAAACCACAATTTAATTAATATTAAAAAAACATATGTATTTGCTTGTAGAGAAAGGTAAAAAGGCAGCAAAAGGGAGACCACCAGCTAGTAAAAGTAAAGGGCCAGGTCCGGGGCCAGGATCAGGGTCAGGAAGGGGACGGGGTCGAAAAGCAAAGACGGTTCAACCAAAGATTGAACCGAAGATTGAACCTGACTTTGCAGAGGAGGATGAAAAACCTGCAAAGAAAAGGAAAAAGACAGCAATCTCACCGCCACCACGCAAAAAGCCACCAGCTTCACTGCCACCACGGAAAAAGCCACCGCTCACATCACCACCCCCTCCTAGACCACCAGCTTCGCCCTCACCCCCACCACCGCCCCCTCCCAAATCAACAGATAAAGGTATATATAACTTAATGATAAACATTTTTAGGAGATTAAAGAAAATTAATGTTCATTAAATAAAATATAAAATAAATGATTGCTCCAACCTTACAACCTTATTAAGCATGTTTAGGATTTATCAAAAATAAAATTTGATTCATTTTAACAGATTGATTATTATAAATGTTTTTATAATGAATCAAATCTGTTAAAACCATTTTTTTTTTATAAAGATTTATAGAATATGTATATGGTGGCTGCTTAAAATCCAGCTGTAAATATAGAAATTGAGAATGGAAATCAGGAAAGTGTCAAAGTAATTACACAGCCAAAGATTAGAATATTAAGAACAATGACATGTATCAAAAATACCCCCCTTTGTACTACAATTACTTGCTGAGTCCTCTTTTTATACCCAATCTAGGGTCCTGTCTGTGCATCCTTTGTTTGTCAGTTCGTATCTTCATTTGTCCCTCTGTCCTGCTTCAGTTTAAAGTTTTTGGTCAACAATGTTTTTGATGAAGTTGATTGCCTTGAAATAGAACAATAGTGTTGAAAGTGGGTTTTAACACCAATCAATCAATCAATTTGAAGGTAGAAAAAAGAAATATAACATGGCCACATAAAAAATAATTGTTGTTCAAAAGAAAATTAACAAGCAGATTTATCGATAGAACTTGTGAGGCAAAATAAATGTCTGTTGTTCACAACTGCAAAGGAAAATGTTAGCTGTATAATTTTGATTTTAATGACTGCATCCAAAGCTTGTTTGTAATTATTGATTATAAATATACATGTACCACTTTGATTTTAGTGTTTCTCTGTGTAAGATGCAGTGATTGGAGCTGCCCATTCTGTTTTAGTCAATTAAGAATAAATCAGAGAGCTATTAAAGAATTGCTTATCCTAGAATCAAGCAATCATGGACATCTTTGATTTTAAAATAGTTATGAAATCTATAAACAAGAAAAACTGTGTTAAATTTTATGGTAACATCCTGGTGTTTACTGTATCAAATATTTTTAGTTGGTGACCTTCTGCTGTTGTCTGCTCTATGGTCGGGTTATTGTCTCTTTGGCACATTCCCCATTTCCATTCTCAATTTTATTCAATACATAAAACTTGACAAAATCTGTTATTCTGTTTCATAGTGTAAAAAATCTGTTCTTCAGTTTCAAAATGCAAAAGAAAACTTAAAATAACCTGTTTTTACACTTCATAGTGCAGAAATTTTTTTATCTGATCTCCTGTTTCTTAGAGCAAAAGAAATCAAACTTAATATTATCTGTTCTTCTGTTTTACAAATGGTGCAAAATAAATCTTTAATCTGATTTCCTGTTTCATAGTGCAGAAGAAAACTTAGAATTATTTGTTTTTTTGTTTCATAGTGCACCTAGTGGAAACCCTAAAATAACATGTAATATAGTATAAAATAAAAACTTCAAATTATTTGTTGTTCTATTTTTAAGTCCGGAAGAAAAGACAAGGGAGACAACCTTCAGGTGCAGAAGGTTATTCTGAATTAGAAGATGGTGTTGAATGGTATGAGGAAGAAAAATGTGCTGCAGAGAAATGTAAACGACCAAAAAATAAAAGAGTCAAATGGGTAGGTTTTGGTTTCAGGCAAAATAAAAAATTATTTTGCAAAACCTCATTAGTTTCAGAATTAACAGAATCAGGTATAAAATAAAAAAAAATATCTTACAAAATATCAAAATTGATATGCAGAATTATTACTACTGTCTTCCAATATTGCAATAAGTGATTTTTTTTTGCATAGGATGTGAATATAAACTTGAGAAATTTGATATATTTATATAAAAAAAAACCTCACTGGACTGAAACCGTGATTAAATAGATACAAATAAAGAACCATTCTGCTCTTATCTGATGACTTAATTTAATCAATAAAAGATAAAAACAAATTTACCGGTAGTCTAAATATATTGTAGTTGCGAAATACTATGGTTTCATTTTTTTTCGTAGGATTCCACTTTTCATCGAATTTGTAGGAATGTGCAAACCACAAATTTAAATGTTTAACAAAGTACACATGCATGTATGTTGACTTTGTCAAAATTACGAAATCAAAAGTACAACTTTTCTTCAATCCACAAAAATAAATAAATCTTAGTACAAGATAAATGAATAAGTTACTGATGCAGTCTTCTCCACTGTTAGTTTAGTACACACACTGGCAAATTTTCTGCATTAGCAAAGAGTAAATGAAAGATTTTGATGAAATTGAATTATATTTAATCTTATGCATTAATAAATAGAAATAATCCTCTGCATTAGCAAAGAGTAAATGAAAGATTTTTATGAAATTGAATTATATTTAATCTTATGCATTAATAAATAGACATAATCCTCTGCATTAGCAAAGCGTAAATGAAAGATTTTCATGAAATTGAATTATATTTCATCTCATGCATTAATAAATAGAAATAATCCTCTGCATTAGCAAAGAGTAAATGAAAGATTTTTATGAAATTGAATTATATTTAATCTTATGCATTAATAAATAGACATTTATGAAATTTTCCTTTGATCTTACTGACTGATGAAAAAATATCACTAGAAACTTATCATAAGGGACAGGTGCTGTTGTCAATGAAATTAACAATGTAGTCATAGGTAAAATAGCGATCAATGGATTATCATTGGTCATCTCAACTCAATTGCTTTTCTCACTTCCGCTGTACTGGCTCAAGCAAGAAGATCAATCTCATTGAGATGACCAACAATAATCTATAATTATTTATGAAATGTTTTATAAAATTGTTTTATATTTGTAGGTGCAATGTGATCTTTGTGATGAATGGTACCACACTGTATGTGTTGGTTGTCAATACGAGTCAGTTAAAGATCAAAACATAGAATTTAGTTGTGGATATTGCAATTGACCAGTGTTTTCAGGCTTTAAAAGACTTTTGTGGATTCTTAGATTTGAAAAAAGGAAAAAAACAGATAAAAGAAAAGGCTATGTTTAAAAAAAAAGATCATGAAGATTGAACTTTCAGAAAAGAAATATTAAATGAATTTAAAAGTACAGTAGAACTTTTGTATATTTTATCATAAAAGGGTCATACTTGTTTCTATGGTATTTATGAATATTGTAAGCATTATGGCTATAACTTGGTGAAAGGTTCCGAATACGAAAATACATGTATTTTGATAGACAATACAGGTTATAAAGTATTTTATTATATAAGAATTCAATTGCTTCTTTTGTAACTTTATTAGTATGCAAAAGCGTTGACCAAAAACATTTTGTATGAAGGGCGGAAGTATTCATTCTAAAATGGACACACAGTCAAAAGCTTTTACAACCCTATAAAATTACTAAAAGGATCTCTATCAAGTTTTTCTTTTATTTACCTGTGCCTATTGTTGAAGCTGGTGTCATCATGAAAATGCATTCATTTTTGAAAATGAAAGGTTGATTCTAGAATGACTGAGATTTCTTAGCCAATCAAAATAACGAATTTGAAAGTGTTTCTCACATGATATTAACTAAATATGATATGATGCTGCACAGAGCTATATAGGTTGTAGGCATTCCAACTGAAGTTCCAAAATTTTTCAAAGAAAGAGCAAAAATGTGTTATAATAAATAGCTTTCTACATCAAATATTCAAAATATGTATTCAAACTTTATAATTATTCTTGTAAATAGGTTTTGATATTTTAAAGGCATTCCCTTGGGAACAGATGAAAGAGCAAAACAACCGTAGAAGTAAAAATCATGCAGTTGTTGCATTATTTATAACTGATTTATGCTACTTTTAACAACTAAAACTGACAAAAATAGAAAATTTCACAATTTTTTTTAATTTTGTCTCCTTTATCCCACATCAATTATACATCTTAATACACATTTGAGGAATTCTTCTTATTACAAGCAACAAGGAAACTCACAAAAGTTTGCAGCCACTCGTGTGCACATAGGAATAAAATTTAGACACATTTTTCTATCGGAATGTCTATTGATTTACATGATTCTTTGAGCTGTTTTACATTTTAACCAATGCTATTAAACCAAAATATACTATATTCTAAACATGGACCATATATTATATATTGGCGATTATATAATAACTTGAATTGGATGCCCTTTTAAATGATAGAAGTTAATTGATCTGTTGATTTTTGTACATTTAGTCATCATGCATAATATTGTTAAACTAAACACAAAACCATTTAATTGTATCACCAATTGTCCTCAAATGGAGATTTTATTCACATGTTCAACCCATTCCAAATGGATAGCTTGAACTGTTTATTTGCTTATGTGAATGTATTTTTGTTCGAAGTATTTGATATTGCAAAAGACTCATCATCTTGTAAAAAAAGGCTTAATTTGCTTGAAAGTCTAAAAAATTTATTTAATATGGCCTTTTTAACAAGCTATAATTCTTCTGACACAAAGTTTAAGACTGTAATGCTTTGGTAAGGCCAAATGAAATATAGTTGTGTTTTCTAACTATTTTTCATTGTTAACCATAAATCCTTTTAGGGTATTTTTGATAATTCACAAATAAAGTCCAGACATTTTAGAGTGTGATGTTTTGTATAGACACGTGTGTATAGTTACCATGGTTACAATATAATGACCTTTAGAAGAGTTTTAGTTGTTTAATGTATAATTCAGTTGCTGCTCTTGACAAAAGAACATCTCTTTTTATATAAATCACAATCCATCTTTCAAATCTAATGCATTCTGGGTAATTAACAATTTCAAAAGCGTACACCAAAACATTATACTGGTTAAAAACTTACTTAATAATTTGAATTCAACCAAAAATGATGTAAATTATTTTCGTATGGTGTACAAACAACTAAAAAGATATCAATTGGAGTATCGGAAAATGTTTTTATCTCCTATTTTTCAACCAAGTTTTATTTTTATATTTGGATGAGTACACCAAGTATTTTTTTAAAATTTTTTAAACAATCAATCATTGTTTTATTGAAGCTACTTTCTGCCACTAGTGCTATGTATGTTAGAATGTAAAATTGTGTACAGTTATTGTTTTGTAATCTTGATGTACAATTATTTTATTTTTGACATGTAAATGCTTTGGTGAAATCAGGCAGAACTTTGTAGAAATCTAATGCTATGGGGTTCTTCTATTTGTTGTTTTTGGAAGTCCTTTTGGTACACCTCAAATGAATTTATTTTGACTCTACAAAATTAATTAATGTCAGAGCATTTGACATAGATGGTCATTTTTTTTTTTATATTTATGAGGTGTAATGTGAAATATGTGACCATTCACAGCTCCATTTGTAATGAATAATTAGAATAATGAGCTTTCTCAACTATACTGTAAAGAAAATCATAATGTAACACTTAAAATCAATGATTTTTAGGGAAATATTGAGAGCTACAAGCAGTGTTGAATACTGTCTAAATCATTTATAAAATAATTTTCGATAAATTGTTGGAAAACTTTTGAAATAAAATTGATAAATTAAAGGAAAATTATCACTTGTTAGTGTCAGTGCTAGTTGAAAGCAGTATTTTTCCAACAAAAAATAATATGAAACAATTTGTTAATGTAAATCTGTAAAAATTTGAAGTCTTAATTGAAAGTCTTAATGGATTTTTTTTTTTTTTTTAATTTGATTTTCACCAAGATTTTAAAATCAGTAAATAATGAATAAATTAATTTTTTTTCTCTTCAGCTTGCAAAATTAATTTCAATATCAATTAGATGGCACTGTTCACATTTATATACAGTTATGTTCATATAAGATTCGCTTACACATGTTTTGCCGTGAAATGCAACTTAGCACAAATTAGACACATTTAAATTTTCTGATATTCAGTAATTCTTTGTAAATAAATAGTTTAGATTTTATTTGTATACGTGTTAACATCTCTCTCAGGTTGTCAATTCTGTGATTTTGATTATCTCATTATAGTTGACTTTGCCACAGAATGTCTTGTAAATGTGAAATCTTCGTAGCTAGTAATCAGTATTTGAAAGATTAAAATTTTGACCCTTTATATTTACTTAAAATGTATGCAATATGGTCTTAAGCAGGTACCTAACACTTTCACTAAAATTAATTTGGCTCGTTTAATTTTGATAAAATTTTGACAAAGTATTTACTTTGACCCTTTAACAAAAATATAAAAATTTCAAAAAATTTTGAACCAACCGTTTTGTCAGAAAAATTACACTGGTTATATAGCAGTTTGACAAACACCAATTTTGATCTTTCAGAAGCTTATTATTCCCTTTACAACACAACATAATTAAAACGTTTAGCTGATTTTACAGAGTTATCTCCCTGTAGTGTTAGGTACCACCTTAACATTTCCTGATAATATTGTAGGCAGACTAAATTTAGTGGTATTGTTATCTCGTGTTAGGACTAACTAGGTACTTAAAATGTAAGTTTCTTCAGTACGTACTCTGAAATTCAAATCTGTAAATTACTGAACTGGATTATTCAAAAGTGAACTTTAAAGGTTTGAAATATCTACAAGTTATATTTTCGTAATTTAAAATTTCTTCTAAATTTCAATTGAACATTAAATCATCTTTTATATTCCATTTAAAAAAAAAAATTGTTACTCAAGCCCCACTTCAATCGATAAAATAAAGACTATAATATACAATAAAAAGTCTCAAAAGATATGATTTTGCCTTTCACACTACCTGTGTTTTAAAGTGATAATTAAAACAATCTTTAATCTTCTATTTGGGACATCTGAATTGATTGATCCTTAATTTTGCTGTAAAAAAAAATAGAGAACGGCCAGTTTTTCCCACAGAATTAAACCTTTTCAATCAAATTTTGCAGTCATATAAACTGTTGATGTAAAAGTTTCCTATATCGCTGTTTGATGTACATACAGAGTTTATAGAATTGTGTATATATTATTTATGACATATGTATATGTAATAAGAACTTTCACAAAAACTGTGGTTCTCTAGTTTCGGTTTTGAAATGGCAAATTTTCTCATAAAAATCACAAAAACAATATATGATAGATATTTCCTGTTTAGAAATTTCAATATTGAACACATCTTTCAATATTGCACTAAATTTAAACCTAATTATAAGACGTTTAAATAACCAATAACAGTTACTGATCTTTTTATAGTGTTGTAGGAAAAAAATCAAATAAAAACTGTAAAAATCTTATATCCAGAAGTGCTGAGCCACAGTTGATGTGAAAGGTTCTCTTTAGCTGACTTATATAACTGCTGTAGAATTGCTATAGATATATATTGCAAAAAAAATTAATGTGAGGCTTTGTTTCAGTTTTAATTAAGAGGCATTTTAACTGATATTGAAAAATAGATTTATGATTATTTGTTGTGATTTTAAAAACATTCATTTTCAAGTGTCTGGATGGGGTTTTACAGAATATAGAATAATGAGCAAAAACATATAGAATAATATGCGAGAAACAATGAAAAGAGAAACGTGGACAAAAAATATAAAGAATAGAGAAAATGGGGTGCTGAGAACAGATAATAGTTGGCTAAAAAAATTAATTGAAAAATGGCCTATAAAACTTATAGCATTCAGAAATGAAGCCCCCCCCTCCCCTCCCCATCCAGAAAGACATATTCATCGGTAAACATATATATATTCATAATAATAAAAAAAAAAACAAGTACCGGTATCACAATAGCCTAGTCATTTCATTCAGTTATTTTTTTGTATTTTTTATATGTGTTTATTCTCACAATATTGTAGTCCTACGAGTTATTAGGACATTTTATATGTGGGATTAGATACTGTTTCTTCTAGACAAAATGCACCCTTTTTTAGACAAATCCAATTTGTTTTTTTATTAGCCAACATACTGAAATTCTGCAAATGAAAAAAAATATGGTAAACGTGTACAGAAAATCTGTACTTAAAAGATATGATTTGAATACAACTTTCAAAGTAAAACAGTTCCATTTTTTAGTAAAAATAATGTTTTATCATATCTTTCACATTACTGTTTGAAGAATCTTAAAATAAGCTAAAACAATACACATGTGTCCAAAGTGGCAAGAATTTTATAATGGGTTTTTCACATAAACATAGGTTTTACATGTATGAGAATGGAAAATTACAAGAAAACAATATTAAAGTATAAATGATAAGTGATGAGATGTTTTTGCAAAAATACACACCTTTTCAAGCATTATAAAAATTTCGGCAGCTGACATCATTTTGAAGAAAGCTTTGTGCAGCATTCTTTGCATTTTCTGTTGCAATACCTAATAGATATCTGTAATCTTAAGAAGCAATTATTCGATGATTTGTTTTTGAAAAAAAAAAAAAATCTTCATGATGTTAAAATACTTAAATTTGTTGTTACTTGTAAAAATGTAGCCTCCATAAGCTTTGTAAAAAACTAAAAAAACTCTCAATCTTTTTTAAATTTGAAAATCATTTAAAGTCAAAATTTTATATACATTTATTAAATATTGATATTCTTGCCATAAAAAGTGTTTAAATTGTTATTAATAAAATTAACATTCTCAACTTGTAACTCACAACATTAATAATTCATATGCATTTTCATCGATTAAATTTTGTGAAATTCAGTAATTGTTGCATTTATAATTAGCTTTTCATTTTTAAAAAGAAAGATATATATTTCATAATATTCATGTTTATGGTTGTTAATGATTGTTTGTCCATTTCATGTATTCAAAATTACTGGATGAAAGTATGTTGGTTGTTTTGGGGATTCCTAACCTCTTAAAATAGATTGTTATGGAATACCCCCTCATGAGGTGCATGTTTTCAGTTTTGCTATATAACAAATGATTAAAAAAATTAGTTCTTCAAAAATATTTAAAACTTAATATTTTGGTTGGATAAGGGACACATCAAAAGATCAATGTAGGATAAAAAACTTAATTCAAATAGTTTGGTGATGAGGGGGGGAGTTGAACTGCAGCAAGATTTGGTTATCCGACATTGATTTTTACATAAATCCATATTCAGTGAAAAAACTATGTGAATTATGTTTTTTATCCTTCATTGAACTTTTGATGTCGTCCCTAAGACAGGTGTTATGTTTTCAAAGCTTAACTAGCAAAAAATATTCAATTGACCTTTTGGTTATAGTTCAGATCATAAATGTTTGCGATTAAAAACAAAGTAATGGTAAAAAAAATTGTCCTTTTAATAGCTGCAAATTTATCTACACGTTTCACTGCAATATAAACATTTACAATTTGAAGAAAAAAAATTATGGTATAAAATTTGTCCTTTTGAATAGATGCAAATTTATCTACATGTTTTACTGCACAATATTGCAATAACTTAATAGTTGTAAAGTGTATTGTTTAATTCAAAGAATTCTGATGTTGTATATATGTGATAGATGTTGCATTAAATGATCTCATGTATTATGTTTTATACATTTATAAATACTTGAAAATCACGTTATTAGAAATTCATACAAAATGTCATTTTAAAAGTGAAACATATTTAATTTGATGTTAGTACAGTAATTATGTTAGAAATCATGTCGAAATTCAGGGCTTCACATTTTTTTTAAATGACTTATTATTAACAAAATAACTTAAGTGCCAGTAACTAGAATAAATTATTTAGATTTGTTGGCCAGTTGATTTTAAGAAACCTACATATCATAGAAAGGATATATATTAAGGATGTACTTAGGAGAAATTAAAAAAATCTAGAATTTAAATTGATACTACTAGTCTGAAGAGCATTAGTTAAGGAACAAAAATAAGCTAAAAAAATTAAGGTTATGGAGCTCCTCTTTTCAAGATATTTTACTTTTAGAAAATGGTGGGATAAGGCTGATGCTGACTTTTATTTGAATTTGAATTATTTGGGTCTCAAATTGAAAATAAAGAAATCTAGAATCTGCTTAAATTTTGTTAAATCACCTTTTATTGAAGTCTTATACGAAAATAAAAAAGGGTGTTATGGGGCAAACTATTTTACCTTGTATCAAAGGGAAAACAACAAAGGGGTCCAAACATTTGACTAAATTCCTAAACATCACTTAAGGAAGAACTTAGGTGAGGTAAGGTAAAAATTAAGAAATTAAAAAATTAAAATTGATACTATAAGCTGGTAGAGCATCAATTAAGGATAAAGATAAGCAAAAATATTAATAGGTCATGGAGCTACTTTTCGAGATATTTGAGATTTAAAATATGGCGGGCTAAGGCTGACTCAGACTTTTACCTTTTTACCTTTGCATCAGTATTATTTGGGTCTCAAAACAAAAGAAAGAAAATCAAGAATCATCTAAAATTTTGGTAAATGACCTTTCATGAGCTAATAAGTCTTATATGAAAAAATAAATGGGTGTTATGGAGCAAAATATTTTACATTGTATTGTATGGAAAAACACCAAGGAGTCTGAACATTTGACACAAATTCCAAAACCTCACCTAAGTACATCCTTAAGTACATCTTGAATACAAGATTTTCAGTCTCAACTGGTATCAGTTTTGTCATTAGGTTTTTTAACACTTCTTAATTTGAAATTTACATAGTGCAGATTAAAATTTGATATTCTATATATAGCAATGTGAAGCCCTGTAAAAGAAGCAATATGGTG